>JAQGBX010004766.1:0-14763 GCA_034698745.1 Megaphyllum sjaelandicum | reverse complement strand
ATTTTGCAATGATGTTGGGGTCCACACTAATGCGGTGGTAACTACCGAATAATTTGGGTTGATGGATTACACCCCCCATACCACATGGTATTTATTTACTGATAGTAGGGTACTGAGTTGAATTGAATTGCCCAATCGCACGCAAGAAGAAGGACCAATAGTAAGCATCGGTTTTAGCTCGATGCTCGGTCAAGGGTCGACTATGATGGTTGTGTCTATTTCTGCTGTGACTGTTAGGGATGAATATAGTATAAACAAGGTGGGCATTACAGGGATGATTAAAGCATAATTCCGTGAACTTTTGGGTAGCACCCCTCATACAATAGAATCAATTCAATCGAGGCGGTGTTTTTGCACGAAGTGACCAGATGATGATACTATGATCATCTTAATTATAAACCTATCAGAAAAAGATAGTAAAATATGTTGACATTTTCAGAAAAGTGGACTTCGCCTGTACTCGTTTTCTCCGAAGCGTGCATGTGCCTGTATATGTGACTCGATTGGACATATGTTTTCATAAGATTTTTGATCACATTTATATAGCATAATTGAGCATGCACACAAAATAAATTCTGATGTAGACGTTCTATAATCGAGAGAGTTATATTTAAATGGGTAAGGTAGTATGATAAGTGTGTTTTGAAAGGAATGAAAGCATGTTCTCATGGAAGTCTTCATATATATATCTTCGTCAGCAGTCAACAAGTCAAATTTTACAGTTTGCTAAAAACGACACATATCAATACGCCAGGATAATTTCCAGCGATGATTCGTTAATATACTATTAGATATCAAGCACAAAAGCCCTGCATGGGTAATCGTAGAAAAAACATCCGTTTTGGAAATTAAGAAATGCCATTCGGAGAAAAATAGTGAATCGTCGCCATAGCTTCCATCTTCCATTAAATCGGCCACTGTGCTGCAAGCTTCAACGCAACCACCCTCGCTGTCGATACGTGACATCGTCACGTGATGCTAGTAGGAACGTTTTCATAATATATATATATATATAAGTACTTAGGCATGCGTAAAAATGTATAGCTTCATTTTGAGGATGGAAAATATGCTCCTCACCATGACAACTACACCGCAGAGTCAATGTTCGCATCATAATACTAATTGGAAATTAGTTCGACGTCATTATTTAGCGAACGTTGTATGCAGGTGAATCTCGAAAATACAATTTTTTGTTTCCATTCAACACGTGTATTGATTTTTTGTTCGCAGACCCGATGCACTTGTTGACTCGCTGCTGACTCGGAGCGTCGCAGTTCTAGCAGTCGAATAGTGGGTTGATTAATTGAGGCAAATATTGGATGCAATCTAAGCGGAGGTGGAAAAGGCACACCCCAGGTTTCAATAAGACTGGAAATAGCATGAGAAAACATCTTCGGGGCTCTTTTGATTTTTAGTTCCCACGCGCGACCCACCCGAAACCCGATATACTAAGGTTGGTCGAAATGCCGGGAATTTCATTCAAACTGAATTCAAAAGGGATAATTGTGGAGGAGCTAGGTAACCCTAGATCGCGGAAGGACTAATTGTCTGCCCACCTTCAGAACGCCAACGTAAATCCTAAGCAGTGACTTGGGAGGCATAAACATTGAAAACAAAACGATTTTGAACATGACATGGTATGCCTGAAATATGAAACGGGAATGTGATTGAAGTGACTATATCAGGGTGGCCAGCATTAGCCACAGGTCAGGGAAGTCAGGGAAAAGTGGTCATGGAAATGTCAGGGAAATTTGTGAGTGTTCAGGCAAATTTTCCCAAATAAAAGCAAAATGCTATCCCTGCGCCCAGTCTGCTAGCAGCTCCATCATTAATCCTCTTCAGCTAAACTAGCTTAATTGTAACAAAATCTAGTGTTTTTCCAAGCTTCTCATTGTTATTTTATTTTTTATTATGACAAAAAAAATGATATGCATTAACGAGTAAGTTTTGGTCAGGGAATTTTGGATTTTAGTCAGGGAAAAGTCAGGGAAATTGAAAATTAAAATTTTGTGGCCACCCTGTACATGTATATAAACATTCAACTTGAATGTATGACTTTTGAACAAATTTGTCGAAATACGAAGTTCATAACACCGAATACGTTAAACATCTGTAACTTGGCTTTGAACACATCATAGGGACTGTGCGCAAATGGCGTCCTGTTGTTTTTGGCAATTTTTGACTCCCCCTCCCAATCGTCCTTTTAAGTCCTTATTTGGCTTACTCTCCACCCCCCTCCACCCATGGACGTCCATAAACTATCTATTTTTCATAAATCATGTTGATTATGTTTTATTTTTGAAAGAAAGCCAACTGAATACACTATATAATTTCTCAAATTCACATCGTGTCCACAAATTAACATCTGGAGTTTGATCAACAACAGAATTATCAATTAATATGGGACCCTGTGCTTGATCAACATCATTAACCACTGCATCCATACTCTGCATACATCCTTTCTCATTTTCTGCAATTGTTTTCAACTTATTTTTCCCGGTATTGATATTGTGAACTTTTCGCTGATGCTGCAGGCGTGATGTTTTGTTTGGAAAATAAATGAAACAGATAGGGCAGATCCTAAGCCTCAATTCATATCCTACAATTGATGGACAAAATAGTCAAAATGTGATACTGGCATCGATCTCCCTAATGCTTGGTTCCAATTGTGATAATGGCAATTCTCCAAATTTACCAATATTTATTTCCTATTTTTTGCATACTTTAATGTCATCTTCATGTCTTACAAAAGGGATCGGAGGTGGAAGAAATCCATTATTCAAATAGCTGAAAAATAATTGTTTGCCTTTGTTTAAACATGGTGTATTTTCACACTTACCGTACATGTATCTGTAATAGGTAGGTTGACTGACCTTCAGATAGGGAACCATAAGTAAAATGAGACCAATAAATTATAAATATATATATGAATAAATTATTTTCATCAATGGACGTCCACTCTAAGCATACCCCTACCCCCCAACGTCCCAGTTAGTCCTTTGTCCAATGATAACCCTCCCCCTCCCCCTTCCATGAGGACGTCATTTGTGCAAAGCCCCATAAGGGCCATAATGCGAACACTTGCAGCAATCTAGACAATTAATTTAAGACGCATATTTGAAAATATATTACACGATGTCACAGAACTTGAGAAAACTGGATAAGCGTACGAATACATTTTTCTGAAACATGTCGCAGGACGCATCAAAAGTCGAACAACTTAATTATGACATAAATACAATTTTCAGCACATATTTAGAAGCGCGATGCATTGGGTAAAAAATATCTCAATTAGAACATTTTAAGATGAAGACCTATCGAAGGATTATTAGATACTTAAATATATGGATACACGTTCAGCGTCATCAAATTATAGGTGACCCTGCATCGTTCCTTGGATTTTGGAGACACCATGCAGTTAGAGATTTTCTAAATAATTGTATAATCGATGTCAAAATGCCAGGAGCAATCCTCTTCTTATACACTGTAAAAACACAATTGTTTCCAGGTGTTTTATTTGTCTTACATTGATAGGACCATCTTAAATTCAGACATTTTGATAAATTAAGACACTTTACAAACAAGACATTTTAAATATCTAAATGGACATGCATTTTATGCCCTATACATGTAAGTAAAACAAAAATATAACCTGTAATAATTGTTGGCAAATTCAATATTTTCTGGGTATTTATTAAATTTGCACTAATAATTTTATCATCTAATAAATATTGTTGCTATGCGTTTAGCTTCTATTGAGTTTTAACATTTTGCACCACTTGCATTATAAAGGAAATGTTAATAAAATGGACACTTAAATACTATGAGTTTCTAATAATTATTCCAGTAACCTTAGTTGTTGGAATAATTTATATTAGTGCAGGTATTATTTAATACATTAAACATTGCCATTATACCGAAATAATGTTTTTTTTTAAATATGTTAGGAATTCGTATTGTAGTGTGTTTGTATTTGTATTTCATAGAACATCAATGAACAAGTTTTGTTTCTAATTTTGATGTGCTCTAAGTCGTTGATTTGATTGACAGTGTATGGTTTCATAAAAATACATGCACGGGATAAATTATTTAAAAAAATATTTCACGGTAATAAATCTTGTTGGTTTCTTACAGGTCCACAGTCGTTTTATTAGCATTACACGTTTTACACAGACTATTGATTTTTCCCGATATTATTTCAAAAAGTAAGTCACGTGGTATAGGCTGCGGTACAATTCCCTAGAATGTATAAATGAATGTGGCGTTGCATTATAGATCTCGTCGAATGTTAGTTTTGTATGTCATTTATAATTGTTATTTGACATAATTTCTTAGGTTTTATATCTAATACATTATTGGCTCGGTTTATTTACTCTCCTGGTCGATCCTCATCCATTCCTCAGCACCCAAAACCTGTTTTAGTTCATACATCCGTGTGACCCGAGCTATTGATTTTCACTATGAATTAATTGATGTAGAAGTTTTCCTGTTGTTAATAATTTAGCACGAGCATGTCATTTTTGACAGCTCCCAGGAGTACAAAACGCGATCCTTGTAAGTGTTTGTTAGATGAGGGCCATCATCTTTCGCAGTGCATTTAGCCTTACTTGAAAGTTCATCGTCTGTGTTGCACATTGTATAGCTTTCATTGCCGTAATTATACTTCGCTGACTTTCCGAACGGATGAGGACCTGGACACCAGGACAGAACTCGAGTTAAATGCATGCTTTGAATTTAGTGACATGTATAGGAACACAAGATTGCATCTAAAAGTACGACTTTAATTGTGTCATGTAATTTCACATTAGAAAGCTTCTGATAATATCTCTTCTGCAGACTGCATGTGATGTCATTGGAAAATTAGGAATTTGCGTGAAAGTAAGTCATGGAAATTCGGATTTTCTTTATTTGGGAAAAGGAAGTTTTGGGAAATCTTTTGGAAAATTGATTTGTGTAATGACCGATCTGAACGGGGTCTGTCGTCATATATAATGCTGGCGCTTTAAAGACTTAGATGTCATGATAATTTTAGCATTTTTTTTACATAATCATTTTCATTTAAACTATGAAGAAATCATTACCCACGTTGTTATAACATCAGAACGGAAATCATTTTCTGCCTCAATATGTGGGAATACGTTTTCGTCAATTCCACGCATGCAATCTCCACAAAGGATATTTGTAAAATAATATTTTTACAAGGATTATCTCATCAGCGAACTGAAGAGACATATGATCGCCCCTGAGGGATCATTATTCTTCAAAAACATTTTTTTGAAAAGAACCGAGCTCGATTCATCCTTGTCTTATCCTTCTAAAAATTCCTTATATTGCGTGAGGTTTTCAGCTTTTGTCCAACTTATATTCATTTCAGATTTAAACTGAAATTCGAATTCGTATGTTCAGATTGCAATTTTTTCGTAGTGGTTTGCCTCGGGTTATTTTAATCTACCATGCGGCTTTATATGGTAGATGTAATGTTTCACCGAGATTTCAGGAGGTTTATCTATTCATGCACCATCTCTTAAAAGTGCCCTGAGCAAACAGAGGGTCTTGTTTTTGCGACCTTGTTCTGCATGCTGTTGAGTTTGTTAGTGAAATAATCTTTCAAGCGTTTTCTCGGATTTCTTGATATTTTTATGCCATAAATAGTTCAGGTCGAATCAAGAATTAATGCACTCAAATAGTATTGCGTACACACAGAATCAAGTTTATCATCAGCATATTCTATTTAGAATAATAACGCTATTTAAAAAGGGATAAATTGTAAAGTGTCGTCTATGAAGAAAGGCCGTTGCAGGTACATTTTATTTCCAAATTTACCGCCTAAAGCGATACTGAAAATGATTGCCCCATGTAATGCAAACATGAAATTGGATTTTGTAATGTTAGAGGTTTTGAAATTTGAGTTTTGCTACACAATATTTTGATTGTCCAGTGTGAAGACTATGCTGTCAAAACCAGATGGCTTGCGTTTGATTGCCATCGATCCTCCTTGCTTGCTTTCTCAAAAAGTTCAGTTTTTCATTCTATTATGACGATCGCTAGAATATTGCCTTTGAATTTTGCATCTGACCACATATGGGCTCTCTTTCATTCTTCAAAAAGTAGCCAAGTAAATACATGTAGTTGCGGTCGACTTCTGAGTTCATCCGATTGATGCATTGCCTTTTTACTAGACTCATGACTACGGTAGTTCAAATCTCAACTGCCTTTGATAAAATGTTATGCAGGCTTTTTCCTCTCAGTTACAGTAGGCCTTTGTATGAGAGCAACGAATACAATTTTAAATCTTTCAAAAATAAATCGTCTAGTGACTTTAATTCTGTAGATTTTGGTGTATTCAATGTCTCAATATTGGCTTCATAGAAGTTGAATGGCGACAATGCATTTGCAACCAATGTGGCCAATTTAAGTTATCCGTATTCTATATCAACAAAAGATTTCATTGAATTGATACTATGCATGTATATTGACAACCATAGCTCGGTTGCTTTTAATATTTCTTGAAGTTTGTTACTAAATAAACCCGCGTATGCAGGATGACATTTGCCGAAAGGTTCACATTACATTCGCAGGTTGCATGTTTTAGACATGTTCATCAATAACATATGATGCAGATTCCCGTTACAGTTGATCCAGTTAGGCAAACTTTGAAGTCTCGTTATCAATTTGCTTTTCTAAAGAAATCATTGCTGGTTTGAAAACCGAGCTCCAGCTAGATTAAATCCTAAATAAACATGTTGAATTTAATTAACTCATTTTTACATTTTGTAATGGCTTTGATGACCACTTGCATCAGCAAAATAAAATCCTAGTTCAAATTAATTGAAATTAACGATAATTTATTCATGATGCTAATAAGGTTATTTAAAGTTTTATGTATTTTTGTGCAAAATTTGCAAATTTAAAATGACTAGTACAATTTATTTTCTACCAACTATTAAATAAAATTTTGATTTGCGTGTTCCGTTTAGTGTTAACACACATTTACTGATACTGTATTACCACATACAGTGATTTATGTTATTTTAACACTTGCGAATGTAAGCAAATACACAGTATTTTTAAATGTACTGAAAGATAACTTACAGTATATATTCAATTCCATTCAATTCTTTACCCTGCAGTCAGTGCATTGTACCATTTGGCAGGGGGATCATTAGACAAATTAAGTCAGACTAAACAGTCTGGTCATGATGGACCCCAACATCACAATTTAGTTATATTTCCCGTATTCGGGATTTTAACGAGGAGGATGGGTTGACGGTTATGGCCGAGTTCGCCTTGAGGAATTGTGGGAAACCATGAAAAACCACAATCGAGGATAGCCGGCCTGGGAATCGAACCTGGGTCTACCGAAACCAACAACAGAAGTCAAAATCATTTTTATTTTTACGTATGCGTGTACAATGTTTAGAAAAATTGTACATCAGCTGATAATAATTTTTCCAATTGAATATCCTTGCAAATATAAAACTTTTATACAGTATTCAAGAAATACAATATAACACATGTATTTAAAAACGTTTTATTCATCATTTCCAAACACTATGCATTAATTATAATTTAATATTTTTATGTTGAGATCATGGGTCACTCATTAATGTTACAGAAGTATGCTGTTATTACCTTATATCGTGGCATTTGTTGTTGTTATGGGCCGCTTTAAATTGAGCTTTAAATTGAGTATCTCGCAATAATCAATATATGGTTTTACATTCTCAAAATCACTTTGCTATTATAAAAAAGGAAGAAGGAAATCAATACTTACCATCTAACATGAAAGCAACCAGTTTTCGGATATCTTTTTGCCGATCATGGTTTGGGTTACACCGTTAACTGGCGATACCCATTGCAAAACAACCCAGGTTGTTGCCCATAAAGAAGGCTTAAGAGTGAGTGCAAAAAACAAACTCTTAGGTTGCAAGGGTGAGCTGGATCATGTCCTCTGGCCAATCTCGTCTTGAAGTTGGTACTCAATTGCTGCGCAGTGTTGTGCAGCTTAGGAAAGTGGCGCAGGTGGAAGTTTGCTTAACCTTGCCCATTAATCCTAAGCCGCTCTTGTGCAGCGCTCTGTGAACGTTGAGCTAATATTTACACTGGCAACAAATATGTGATGTTGGTGCGGTTGAAGAGTTATGAAAATAGATTCTAGGGAGTAGACGGGGTTGCTTTATACTGTTTACAATATTCATACACGGAGTTATAAAATTATGGAATATTATTCATAATTTTGTGCATCTATACTTTCTTACCCCATACGGGTGGTTGACAGTGTTGATGTTGCCATATTTTTGTTTTCCAAAGAACAAGAAGAATGCTATAGTACCTTATGCAGAAGAGCGAAGGTCCATATCATGATTGATGCAGACAAATCATATGATGCTTTTATGACATTTGCATTAAATCCACTCGTTGGTTTTCTCACATTAATTCAATTTCGAATTATTCACCATAAAATGAACACAATCCATGGCGCAGTCCTGGACATTGTTGGAGAGGGATCTTTCTGCCAGCGACTGTTTGGTGGGCTGACAGTTGACAGATGTGCGTTGGCAAGGAAAATTGACTAAAGACCTGATGTAATGAAGCTTAAAACTAATCTCATTTTTCCAAAACTGGTGATAAATTAACCACCTACTTCACCGAGAGTCACTATTAGGTCATTAATCACATTTCGCGCGACACATGCACATCAACGCACTGGGCTGAGTCTCTGATGGAATCCTAAGCAGTCTTTGTTTTGTTGGCGCGAGTTCACTCATTTGCAGTGTTATTTATTTCGCAAACTTTGTGTAGTGTTGTTTCAGCAAACTAATGTTGAGCGATTGTACCTATATCTGCAAACAAACTAGATCAAGGCTTTTTCAGGTGAGAAATACATAACCTGAAAACTCTTGTGCAATGTTAAAACTATTAACCAAGCTTGTTCATATATGTAACTGAGATTTTACCCTCACTCAACCAAAGTATAGTCGGTGTTTTCGATGATGTTACCTACAAACAAGTTTTAAACCGTCATATGAATGCTAAATGACGTAGGTAGTTTATTTATCAGCCAAGGAGGTGTTGATTTGTATAGACCGAGGTAGAGTAACAGACGTTTGCTCTTGCTGGTAACCAAGGTGATGGACACTTTGTGTTCGCCAATGCGCTAGCATCGTAAATGCCTATTCAACACGACTAGGGGTATATTGATTTCCTAAATTGTCAACTTAATCCCCACTGAGAAACATTTGTTTGACAATGTTTGCATCTCCCACAATATCGCAATATCGTAGAAAGTTTATTCCCAGAATCTCCTAACGAACCAGTATTTAAGCCGATTACAGTATGAAAATGAAAGTAGATAAAATAAAAGCAAATGACGAGGATTCAGCAACAGACAGGCTCGCAAATCCATGAAAGTTGAATTTCTTACCATAGCAAAAAACTAGACAGATACATGCAATACGAGCATATACAGGGTGTACCGAAAGTCAGCTGCCAAATTGACAGGGTTTGTAGATGGTGGTATATGGAGTATAAATGCCCAGGGAACATGAGTTACAAAAACGCTGCTTTTCGGTTATACCCCTCACCCTCCATGATTTGCATTGCACCAATGCACAACCTAGGGTGTACTGAAAGTCAGCTGTTAAATGGACAGGGTTTGTAGCCGGTGGTATATGAAGTAGAAATGGAAGAACACGTGGACACAAATGTCTCTTTATTTCCTGTCCTAATCCCTTCCCACCCTCCTCATTAAAATCCCAAATACGGAAAAATTAATTAAATTGTAATTTTGGGATCAATCATGACCAGACTAATTAGTCTGATTTAAATTGAATGATGATCCCCTCTGCCACATGGTACTACGTACTGACTGCAGAGTAAAGAATAGAATAGAATAGAATGGCTGCCCCTTGATATTTTTATTTGGCTTCCTGGCATTACTTCGGTGCAATGCAAATCATGGGGGAGGGAATTTGGGTACATGTATTACCGACAAGCACCGCTTTTTGTAAAGGAGACATTTGCCAACACATGTTATTTGGGCATTTATACCCCACATTATCACATACCACCGGTTACAAACCCTGTCAATTTGTCACTTGACTTTCGGTACACCCTGTACATCGGAGAACTCGTTAAACAATATATTGAATTGTCTTGTTTATTATTTTTCCATGTATGTTTCTTACAGACTAACAGTCTGTAGAAAAAATCACAGTGCGAAGTGTTCCTCTCTTTTTTTTACTCAGTTTTGTATATAGAAAGAGGACGGAAATCTGCATGGTTTAAGGAGATTTCATGGCATTATAAAGCGTACTAAATCATAATTTTAAATGCCTGTCAAGTGCCTTTTGTTAGTGGAATATTATTGTGTACATGTATTAACATTGAGACGATGTTATTGCATATATATGCAAATTATATCTAATAAAACTGTCTTCCTTCACAAATTAAAAGGTAATATGTCAGAAATATTTCTCGAGTATTGGGATAATTTTTCAAAGCATTATTTACGATATAAGTGGCACTATAAAAAATTATGCCTTAATTATACTTGTGTTGGATAAAATTTCAAAACGTCACGCGTCCATGACAAGGTCATATTCGTCAATGACAAAGATATTATAGAAAACGACAATGCTACGCAAAATTATTCTAATGGCAAACTAATTTTTTTTAATACCATTTTACTAACAATAAATTTGAATCGGGTTAGGCCTACGTGTAAATACCACTGTCAAAATGCTGAAAGCAATTTTTATCAATTTTTTTTATTATACCTCTGTATTCAACGACATTATTTGTATTAGAAATATTTCTGCAGTTCATGTTAACAGTGCTGTATCAGTACACTATTATTATATTGCATAATCTGCTCAGCATTTATGTTGTTTGATCTTATAAATTGTCAAACGTAATGGTTGTTGTAGAATGTTGGTTTTACTGTATAGTAATTTTTTTTTTGCATTTCTATATATTCAGTTATTCTGTATACACGTACATATGGTACGTAACCATGCTAACGGAAATTTCTGTGGCTATAGGCTAAAGTAATTTTGCAACCTCATATATCCATGTTGGCTGTATTACTTACAAAATCTGGGTAATACCAGTATATAAAAGGTAGACTTATGCATTGTCACTGGTCTTTAAAACGCTTGACTATGTGCATGGTGCATATATGCCTAAAAGTGCATTCCGTAATTGGAAAAAAGTTCGAAAAAATGGTGTTTTCGATGCAAATTGCTCGAAGAGGAACTTCTTTGTCAACGCCATGCGTGTCATTGTTTCACGACCCATTAAAAAAGCCATCCAGGTTTTTCATTCCATTCACGAAATTGAGATTTCGTGAATTTGGTGCCTTTCAATAAATCACTACATTCCCCATTGTGCACCAAGAATGGATTTAGCATCGCAGCTTTTCATGCAAACACGAGAATCGACCTAATTTGGTTTTGTTCCTGTTACCTTAACAACAAACAGGTCGAGCTTGATGACGACCTGAATTCGCAAAGGAAAAATGCGTCCTTTTGTACGAAAAGGCTAAATCAGATTCTCGAGTTTTGTAGAAAAAATGCGGAACAACAGCTGCACAAAATCGACATTTGTGAATAGTTTTCTGTAAGCGAAATATCAACAAAGGCGGATGAAGCTGTTTTGAAGAATGAAATAACTCGCATTATTTTGGGATAAAGCGAGCGCATGCATGTATTCAAAAGCTTATAAACCGGATGAGCTTGTGTTAATGTGTAATGAAGTAATTATGTGTCTAGCTTGATAAGATTACATTTTGCATTTGGGTTTCAGGGTTTGCATTATAATAAGGAAATTATCAAATTGCTTGTCTGAAACCAATGTTGCTTTATCAAAACATGCTATTTAATATTTCGAAAATAACTAATTTTCTTTTAAGTATATAGTCTGTATTTGTACACATGTCGCAAACATTCGCGTTTCCTGTAAAACAGAAAATTAAATCCTTTTTAAAAAAGAAAGCAATTCATGTTCGATTAGTTGTAAATAGTCGCAAAGTAGCCTACTTGCATTTTATTTGGTGATAAATAAGCACATTTCACGTAAAAATGCTATAGACGAAATTTTAAACAGATAACTTGTAGGCTACTATCTTGAACTTTAGTATTATTTAAAAGCACTTCTATTACTTTCTGTTTAGCAACGGTTTCCCCCAAAAGTTTGGTCATTATTTTTACCATTTTTGTTTTCTTTAAAAGTCGTTGTTAATGCAACATTTTGCCACAGTGCACTATATTTTTTTTTTTAAATTTCAGTTTAATTTTTGTAAAATTTGTTTGTAGGTTAAAGTTTTGCTTACATATGACGCTAATATAAATTGTTTTATATTTAAAAAAATACATGTCATATACTAGCTGATGACTGTTAAATACAGTGCGGGAAACGAAACAACATTTTTACCAGGAAAGCGTATTTACGAAATGCAATTTTATACTGGAATTAAGAAGTATTTTTAATAGCTTCACCACGATGGTATTTACTAGGTATTGCCACCAAAGGCCTTTCGAATGAATTTTTTTGAAAGGATTAATGGAGCTCATTAGTGTTATTTACAACACATTCTCAGATTCGTCTGCTTTGTTCTTTTTTCCGTCCTGCAGGGCACGTTTGTGCCTCCAATGTCAATACCAGATAGTTGGCACTTATGTTAGACGTTAAACGGCATATTTGTGCTGGGGACGAATACGATTAATTGGCTCGATAGTAAAACTTTCGCAAGTATGTGTTCCATTTCATGACCTAGTGCATTACCTAGAATGAGCTGATGGATTATTCACAGCAAAGTAAGCCTAATGTGAACGAGTTTGTGTCGTTGTGGAAGCCATATATACCATTTAAGATGACAGATTTCCTTGACCATTACGACTATTAATTAGCCGCCTTCACTAAGATCTACCGCGGGTATGCATTTTATTAGCTTGTTTAAGCGTGCCTAGTACATCAAAGATACAACGGATTGATGTCATTTGATTAATCATTGCGAATGCATTAACATGTGCCAAAATGGTTTATAGATTAGGCAGAACGCCGGTCAACGTTCCTATGATGTCATTGCATGCATAAAATAATCACCATGTATTAAAAATGCATTTCCTAAAGCTACATGTGCTGTACTGTACTGTACTACAGTATTTGCGCAGTAGGCTACGTTATAACAGACAAGTATATTTCAGGGATTTATAAATGTTCTTCGAAAGTTCCCTTGCATTTTAATGTAATAGGTGAACAGAATATTGTGTCCCAACGAGTTTCTGAAAAAAAAATTGATATACAAATAGAATATTTGGGATATATTTCGAATATCAAATTCAACAATTAATTTTGTGAATCGAAAAAAACTTTTAAAAATCACACCTTTTTTTATGTTGCAAATTTGTCATTGTTATAAATTCTCCAGTGTGCCTGCATTACAACATTATACAATTGTAAGTAGAGGAAGTGGTCTTAAAATAAATATATACGTACATTGCGTTACTTCTTGAAGAAAAAATGCAAATAAAATAGTGAATTCTGTTTTTCTATATCAATCCCATTTGTGGTTCTTTAGAACTGCTCCATTTACAACGAAAACATGAAGTATTTTTTAATAAAATATCGTCAGACTAAATAAGTTTTGAAGAAAACACAACCTCTACTACGAGAAACAATACCATTATGCAACGCATATGTATTAGGTTAATAAATTCGATTATCGAAATTGTGTCATTCGAGGGTTTATCAACCCTTTAAATGTAAATGAAGTATAGTACGAGCAATTTAAGCTTTATGTCGCCGTCATAGTCTGGAATGAAATAATCTTGGATGGTTTTGTAAGGAGAATTACAAGCGCGCTTGAGCAACCTACTTTTCCAAAGCTCAAAAATTGGTTCACGAACAGCTTCTAATTTTAGAAATGATCCAGTTACCAGGGTTACCGCGTATAACGAAGCTGCCGAATTTTATGTCTATGTAGAAAGACAATCAATTTTTCACGATGGATTGAATTTTTAGTGTTTTGTCAGCTAATAGAGTCGCAAACCTCCGAGGAAGAAAAACAACGTGGAAACGTTGTTTATATATCCTGTGGATATCGACTCTTCCGTTCTCTCCCGCAACAGTGACAATGTTATCCAAACTGAATTTGACGTTTTTGTTATTCTTGGGGAAAGAAAACAAAAAAATATTGAATGACAAAAACGAATATGGGCTTGATCAGCTCCGAATGCGACGAAGGCATCATTTGACTCGATTTGCCTGGGATTTGTTATTTCTTCAGCAAATGGAAAGGATCCCATTTCAAATTGAAGAACGATCTCATTAGTTGTTGAATCTCAGCAATGCCTGCAGGGGAACAGTTGCGACGAAGTAAAATTGGTTTGTTAAATGTACGACGTGTTATTTGAGTCCCGTGCTAATTATCCAGTGACAGGAAGACCGCTCGCTCATCAGCGTTCTTCTCTTTGTGCATGAAGTTCAGTTGGCGCAATCATGGCAGCATCATCAATTTAAGGCACAGCCGATATTACACTTGTTTATTTTGGGTTAGAAATAAGATGTTTTCTTTCTATTGAAATACCGTAAATACGGAATTAAGCGCCCCGGCGCTTATTTGCAAATTCCGGGAAACCCCCCAGCGATTGTTAAAGGCAGGCGGCTATTGCGGGTCCGGCGCTTGTATGTTCCTCGACTTTACACCTCCTTTACTATCGCCCATACGGTACCGTAAGTTACCGGATACCGTAGCTAGAGTAT
>JAQGBX010004765.1:0-14765 GCA_034698745.1 Megaphyllum sjaelandicum | reverse complement strand
AAGGGTTAAAGCAAGATGTAACGTGACTCATCCGTTATCTGGTCACTTTTTAAGGTACATTAGCAATGTAAAAATTGTAAAAAAGACAACTCACATTGGTCAATGTATCACAATAGACAGGTGGTCACTGGTCACTATACGGAGGATTTTTTTGAAGGAAATGTACACTTGAAAAAAAACAATACACTAAAAATTAAGTGGTCACCATTCAAAGGTGGTCACTTTTCCAGGTTTAACTGTAATTCCTATAGTACCCTTAATTATACAATAACTAATTCGCTCACCTATATGTCTTACGAAGCAATTGCAAAAATATATGCCATTGTCACCGATGCTTACGATTAATGTACAATATATTAAATTTACGCGAAAAAAAATTTTTTTTACCTCATGAAAATATGTCGCCATCGCAGTAATTAGACTCCTCTCCTCAATGGTAGAAATGAAACTGTACCACCGAAAAATAATCCAAATTTAATTTTGAGCTTTAAATTTTCTAAGCCCCCTGAAAATCTGACATTGTCTCGAGGCCATTCTTTTTTTTAAAAAGGACTTCCTCGTGTAGGGGGTGGGGGATGGGTTGAGCAGGGTGGCCACAGGTCAGGGAAAAGTCAGGGGGGAAATATGGTCATGGAAGTTATGGAATTGTCAGGGAAATTTTCCCAAATAAAAGCAAGATGCTATCCCTGCACTCAGTCTGCTAGCAGCTCCATCCCCAATCCTCTTCAGCTAGACTCGTAACAAAATATAGTGTTTTGCCAAGCTTCTCGTTGCAATTGTGATTTTATTTTTCATTATGACAAAAAAATTGATATGCATTAACGAGTAAGTTTTGGTCAGGGAATTTTGGATTTTAATCAGAAAAAAGTCAGGGAAATTGAAAATAAAAATGTTATGGCCACTCTGGGCGAGTCATTGACACAATGGTAGACAGGGGGAAGGGGGTATGACCAACTCGGACGTCCATTTGTAAAAAAATATGCCAAAATCGGTTTACGAAGTAAAAGGGAAATTGAGCGCAATGTCGCGTAGGTGGATTATAAATTAAAAAATCGGAGAAACTGGGTACCCCAGTCCTGGAAAACCTGTAAAAGTCAGGGTCCATTCACTAACTTTCAAATTTTTCCAGTACAAATTTGCAAAATTTTCATTTTTTTTTCAGCATAAATTCGCAAAATGTTCAAACTTTTCCAAGGACATATTTTTTTTCATCAAATTTTTCCAAGTTTTCTCGAGGACAAATCTTCAACATTTTAAACTGTTTTTGAGAACAGATTCGTAACATTTTCAACAATTTCCGAGGGTAAATTTGTAAAATTTGCAACAAATTCTGAGGAAAAATTGGCAAAATACTCAACTTTTTCAGAGTAGAAATTTAACGTTTTCCAAGTACAAAGTTGCTAAATTTTCCGAATTCAATTTTTTTTAAAGTTTCGGACGTCCGAATAGGGAAGGGTCCTGATTGACCGGACAGGGGGGTATAGGAGGAGTCCAATTTTGCAATTTTGGGCAAATATTGCGGACGTCTTCTTTGAATGGCCTCTGACCGAATGTCGAATTTAATTTCTTAAAATTTTCATGACACGAGAAATTACTCTACTGTAAATATTTCGGAAATAGGTGTTCAAAAAAAATTAAAGCCAGTTTTTACGGAATCTGCAGTTATATTTTTCAGATCATATGAAAATTTCTGGATCCAAATAGTTTTCCAAGATATGATAAGCGTTTTTTACCGACAATGTGATTTATTAGTTTTATCTTTATTAGTTAAAAGCTGCTCGCTATCTTTACTACTAAAAAAGGTATACGATTTACTATCCTTTTCCAATCCACAATTTTTTTAACAATCTGTCATCTCGATCTCATTTGACACTTCCTGGATAAATATGCACCGCAACTGAAATATGGAACATTTGATATGTCATGTTTTATACATAGAGACCCGCACTTAAGACTACTGAAATCCTCTTCAAGTTTTCGATTTTATATCACTGAAACGACTGCTATTCGGGGAAATGGTAATTCGATAGAGCCGCATAATCGAGGCACACTTTGTCACCTCGTACCATAGAATTTTAATGTTGTACCTAACATCATTCTTTTGTTCGCAATTTAGATAGCACTCCTAGGCGTTTCTTATTGGATATATTACTGAAATAACTTGTCATGTGACATATACATGAGCATAGATAATAAACCACTTGTACTATCAAAGTGAGTTTCTTTAATTCTCTTTGTAGCATTGTCGTCCATGGAGGCCGAATACGTATCGGCGTCCCACGTATCCGAGGAGTTGTGGCTGCGACAACTACTGATGGACATTGGATCAGAAGTGCGGGCAATGGCTTGGCGAGCATGTCCACCACCATCTCTTCGCTTGGACAGTAGACCTCATCGATGGTCCCCTTCTCCCCTTCTGTTTAGTCTGGCTCCAAAGCGATCCGACCTGATCAACTTGATGTAACCCTGGTTGACCTCAAACATCCGGGTTGCTCCCCGCACTTCTGATCGCACGTCCGTCAGCGGCTGAAATTTGCGATCTCGTATCAAGATTCCTAGTACATTTATTTTATAAAAAACGCTATTTCACAGCAACGACAAGCTACATTCAACGGATGGTATAATGATGTTTTTATTCATTATCACTCGCATTATTCAGGCATCTATTACTTATATTCAAAGTAAGTTTGCAGAAGTGATGTCACGGCCGAATCGAGCTGCTCCAATACTCGTTAAAATAAATCGCATGGAAAAAATGTAAGAACTATATTTCTTTCTAATTTTTTGTTACACATATCGATACAGGGTTTATCTTACACAGGTTTAATATCCAACTTTGCGTACAACATATCACACCCAGTCTTCCGTGCCTTCATAAATGCTTCGTCGGGCTTTAACGATTCTTCGAGCGATGGTTCTACGGGATCACCATTTTCGTCCAGTTTTCCTTTTTTAAAGTCGTCGACGATTTTATCAGCGTAGCAAGCGTCAAAAAGATCCTTAGGCGTGAACTCTGACTGAACGACATCTGGAACTCTGTACGAAACGTAAGGTTTTAACTGTAAAATAATAAATTTATCATTAACGTACAGCTCGTATAACAGTGGCAGTCATTATTGAACATTTAATTGTAACTGCCAACTCTGTAACTGCACAGGTCAGTTGGGCAAAAATTTGTACTAGGAAAACACGGAAAATTTTGCAAATTGATACTCAGAAAACGTGGAAAATTATGTTGAAAATGTGGACAATTTGGCAAATTTCCACTCTGTTAGTTGCGTACTAGTGATTAACAATTATATTATATAAGTTGTTAGTTACTCGCAACTAAAGATTAGTTATTTAGGAAATAAAATAACAATGGCAATGAGAATCTTGGCAAAACACTAGGTTAATTTGTTAAGAGTCTAGCTGAAGAGGATTGGGGATGGAGCTGCTAGCAGACTGAGTGCAAGGATAGTATTTTGCTTTTATTTGGGAAGATTTCCCTGACATATTTCCATTACTTCGATGACCATCCCTCCCCCCCCCCTGACTTCCCTGTAACTGTAGTTAGCTAATAAATTAGTTGACTAATGCCCAACTTTGCTGCAGGGTAAATTTGAACTGAATTGAGCACCTTGAAACCTGTCAGGTCTGGGACTACGAGCTCAGGTATCATTTCCGGTATGATTACAAATTTATAATTCTTGACAACACCGACATGACGAACTCCCAAATCTGTAAATGAACCACAATAGCACGTTATAGACACACTCAAACATGTACTACTATTTTTTTTTGAAATCGATCAGAGCAGTATTCTTTGATAGGACAATAATACTGTACCATGCACGGGCATTAGTCGAAATTTCTGCCTGTATTCAATAGAACCTCTTTTATTGTACGTCGGAAATTTCCTGAAATTTCTTTTTCCTAACAAGACGGCAGTAGTGGACACATTTCGTTTATAAATTAACGTAGGAAGACGAGAAAGAGATAAAATTAATGAAAATTGCGATAGGGTAGACATTTTGTACATGGATAGCAGACGAATTTAAGCTTTCGTCAATTTTCCCCTTTTGAAAGTCGGGCTTCAAAATAAGCCAATAAGATCGCTCGAGTCACTCAGTACGTATGCTGGTGTGAAGACAATTTTGGTTAGCAACATTTTTAGTCAAACATCATTGTTTTCCTCGTTGTTTTCATTGAAAATCGTCGAAATTGACCATATTTTCTCATTTGTTTCGTATATATTTCAGTATTTTTGCATTATGTGAAAAATAACGAACACAGGATTTTATATTTTGTTTTAATGTTATTGAAATGGCGACCTTTTTAAGTATTCTGAAATATGAGCTCCACTTAGCTCGCCACAATGACTGCACTTACTCGCATGATATAAAGATTTTAAGATGACGCCATAATTAAAAAATACTGAAATATACAAACAAAAAAATAGAATTTTATGGTCAATTTCGACGCTTATCTTTAAAAACTAAACTTAAACATTAAAGGAGCAGACGACGTTTGACTAAAAATGTTGTGAACCAAATATTTATTTCCATCGGCTGTCGGCTTAATGTAACTTCCGTTCGTCCTGACACACGCCGTGCGCTTGCGTTGAAAACATTTATTGCGTATCGTGGAAGTAGGCTTACTGTTATATCGAGCAGGTGAGTTTAAATAAGGCAATATTTGGTATTGTTTTAGGAAATATTTTTTTTTAACGATGCTCGCATCTTCTTCTTGTTCGTTTAAACAGATAAACTGGTAGCGATGGCGTTGAATAGCGACTGGGATGTGGAGCAGTATCGGCATCATTGGGAAAGTGACGATCAATGGGAAGTAAGACGTCAGTTTATGGACGCGCACAAAGACGAAATTCCTGAAAAAAAATTAGTATGTCTGGCGCAGGTTTACGCAAACATCGAATTCTTACAATGCAGGTACGCAATAATGGTTAAGGTTTGATTTAACGATAACATGAACAAACATCAATAATGGTCACGTCGTTGGGGCATGCTGTTGTCTTGTTTGCACTAAGTGCTTTCCCGTCGAACAATTTCATTATGGTAATTATGGTAACCAGTCCTGCGCTTTATTCATTGTGCAATTTTTCACACCGCTGGTTAGTGTGTTTGTCGTGCTAGTTGTCCTTATCGTGCGTGTCAATGAAAGCTCGAGTTGCAGCTTGCAGTAGGCCTACTGCGAGCATGGTCATCATCATGCAGGGTGGCCACAGGTCAGGGAAGTCGGGGGGAAAAAAAGTGGTCATGGAAATGTCAGGGAATTTGTGAGTCATGGCCGATTGTAGTAACTATCCCAGTATTCACTCGGGGGCTTGTGAGAAACCAAGAAAACCATACAGTAATGCATTCGGTAGACTCAGGTTCGATTCCCGGTCGGCTATCCTCGATTGTGGTTTTTCATGGTTTCCCACAGTTCCTCCAGGCAAATGCTGAGATAGTTCCTATATTAAATCGGCCATGACTGTCTTCCTATCCAAAGCCCCCTACACTAACAGGCCCGTGCAGTCGAGGCTTCGTAATGCAAAAAACATCGTTAGGTGGCGCTAGCAACTTGACACAACACAAGGCCTAAATACCTAGAAAACGCATGGCCATACGAGAATTTTTGCAAAAATGGTGTACTGTTGCGTTCCACTTTGCAAAAGTGGTTCACGTAAAAAAAATGAAATATCGGAAAAGCAAATTTCATATCATGATTTCCCAACAGACGACGGAATGAAAAGGCAGTGGCTGATTAATATATCCAGAAAAGACTGGATTCCAAGTGAATGGTACTTTCGAAACTATACATTTACAGTAGCAATAAAAAAGCATGTTAATCGTAGTAAACTTGTCAGAAATTTTTTTAAATGAATAAAAACGAAAATTTTATTTCACAAAAATGTATATTAGCAGTATGCAAATAATTGTTTTTGTAAACAAATAAATGATTTAAATTATTTAAAAGTACATTTACAACAACAGTAAAAACAACCAAATTTTTTTAAATAAATAAGTACATTTTTAATTAATAAAAATGAAAATGTCATTTAAAAAAAAAGTAATGTGACCATTATGAAAACTACTGTCTTCAAAAAATAAATGGTTTACATTTAACTGAAATAAATTATTTTAAATTACTAAAAACAAAAATTTAGTTGAAAAAAATGATATATAATGATTTTTTTGCAAGGTAAATTTTCCTTTCATTTTTCCGACCTAAAACAACAATTTTAAAACTTTTCTCATAAGAGCATACTTTTTCGGATATTGTATACTGATTTAATCCGTAATTATAATTATTATTCAGGACTAAAGTGTGCAGTAAGCATTTTCTTGCCAGTGACTATAAGCCGGGCAATACAAAGAAAATACTCCTCCCAATTGCCTCACCTTCGCAATATTTTGTGGCTGAAATGTAATGCAAGTACATGTGAAGAAGAGTCATCAAAAATGCACAACGAGAAATTTTTGAATCTTCTTGTCGAAAGAATTGTTTTCAATATTCTCGACAATGAAGCCAAAAACAAAAATGACACTGTGAAAGATAGGAAAAGATTTATTTCACAAAAACCAATATCAAGAAAAATTTTGAAATTAAGCTAATTTCGAATAAATGAGTATGATATACAATTCTTCAGTTTGTTTGTCTTGTTTTAACAAGAAGAATATGATATATAAAATACATATAACATGACAACATTGAATTTCCCAGACTTTTGAAAATTAGCCAGTCTTTTTTAACTTTTTCCAGAATTTTCCATACACAACTAAAATGTTATATTGCCTATTGTTATTTTATTCTTTTCTGAAAAGTTTGTTTTAATAGAACTAATTTTTTTTAAAGAGATAAAACGGTACATCGTAAAAAATCGCTAGATTGCTATGCAGTTCTCATGTATATAAGCCTTGAACTGTGTCAAGTACCCAGCGCCACCTAACGTGAAACCAAATTACATCCATTCCCATAGAGGAAATGCGACTGCACGGGCCTGTTAGTGTAGGGGGCTTTGTCCTATCCCATCCCACCCTCCTTATTAAAAATCCCAAATACGGGAAAGTTGGTCTACTTGTGAATTTGGGGTCAAACAAACTGTATAATAATCCCCCCTGCCACATGGTACTATGTACTGACTGCAGGGTAAATAATTGAAGTATGACAAACCTGAAAATCGAACGAATGCATGGTTTCTTGCACGGTTAACTGCAACAAAAAGAATGTAAATGCAAACCAAAATAAAGTATTTTTATTTTAACCTTTGCAATGTTGTTTTCATAGTTATCCAGCCAAAGTCATGGAACAAGTGAAAGCTTTATCTGCTGGATTGGATGAAAGTATGCTTGAGAAAAGAAGAGAAAAGCAAAAAGTTAGTTTTGTGAAGGGCAGTGAAGATAACAAATGCAAAACCCAGGTTAAAGGTAAGTTAGTGTTTATTTACCATTAAAGTAGTGTTGTAAAATTTTCTTCATAATATCTAGACAGATAAACATAACTTTTCATCAAGTGGTTGGTAATTTTAAACAGTAAATCAACTCAAGACACGACCAAAGTATTTGTTTTATAACAAACGACGTTTTGCCACCATGTGGCTTACAAGTTTACTTCTCCACGAATTTTCCTGGCTACATCCAGCGAAAACGTAGTTTGTTATAAAACAAATACTTTGGCCGTGTCTGAGTTGATTTATTGTTTAATATCTAGACGGCTGATGTTTTAGCTTATTAAAACATTTTTCCTGCTTATTGGCTTTTTTACGTTAAGTCACTTTTTTGGTATTAGTGGATATTTGCCAATTTCAAATTTGAATACAACGTGACCCCAGAACTGGAAAACCTGGAAAACTCAGGGAGGAATGGTTTATTTTGAAAAAGTCAGGGAAATTTAACGCAGTCATGGCGATCCAAAATTAATAAAATCCACATTTTCCGAGGACAAAATTGCAAACTTTCCCACTTCTTCCGAGCACAAATTTTTAACATTTTCCGAATACAAAATTTTCCCATTTTAAAAAAATTTTTACGTCAATTTTCAAAATTGTCGTTAGCAAGTTTAAAAAAAAAAATTCCGTTGTCATTGGTCAGGAAAATTTTTTTAAAACCTGGAAAAGTCAGGGAAGTTGAAAATAAAATTTATGGGGGAACCATGGAATAGTGCGTTCTAATCAATGAAATTATATTGATGTTGCGAGAACGAATGATCTTGGTGAAGTTTAGTGTAATAAAGCAAAATCTTAGTTTATTTAGGTTATTAAAATGTTTCAATCTTCACGTATGTTATTTTCATGATTGTTTTACGATTGTGAGATGAAATGCCAGTTACTAAATACCTTTTTAATTATTAGGAGAGAAAAGACCACCCCCGCCCGAATACGGCGCTTCAAAACGCTCACGATGGGAAATGCCAGCCGATTCGAATCGACCTCAGAACCGAGCAACTGCTTCTTCATATTTTGAAAGCAACGCCAGTAATAATCCTACCGATGCTCCTTCGGTGAAATCTGAGCTACAAAGCCAGTATTCAACGCAGCAAAGTTATTACACGAGTAATTACTACAATCGAACGCAGAATCCTCACGCAAATAACAGCAACAGCAGCCGGGGCCCAGGAGCAGATTTTGATAGCAGAAACCTCGGTAACAATAACGCTATGTCCAATCAAAATTTAGTGTCCAGGACGACCACCATTTCAGGTAAGACTCCTGCAAATGATGGAATTATTACTGATCAGGAAAAACGATTTCAATACCTGGTAGAATTGGTATCGGATCCCAGTTACGCCGGTAATGTCGGGATACCGTTTTTCCACAACATGGCCAATAAAGCTAAACTTTGCATACGATACGATTGGAAAGAAACAAAAGGAAGAAAAACAAAAAAAGGACAAAAAACCTTCTTTCAGTGTTTAGTTTACGTCGATAACGTCTTGGTGTTTACCTCAGACCCCGTTAAGAAAAAGCACCTGTCTAAGTTATTAGCGGTCGAATTTGCGATAAAAAAATTACGAAATTCACGAATAAAGGTTATTAAAAACGATGCCGGTCAACCGGAGTTGATCACATTGGGTCCCAGTGTGGCTCACGATGATCCAGTTGCTGTTCCTGGGCCCTCGGATACGCTGTCTTCTTCCGACGATCCTCTCGCCATGGCAAGGACGCACTTTAAAAATTTTGTAATAATCGAATACGCCTATGCGCCTATGACTGCGAATGCCATATCTATTCTGAATAATTCGGCACAATTGAACGATCGCAAAATAATGTTCACTTGCGTGTCTTGCCCTACGAGCACACAGCCCAATTTTTGGAGGTTAGATTCAAACTCATTTTAATTCTTATTTCAGATAGCGAGTTGTTTGATGGGAAATGCATTTTCAGGCTAACCTGTCGGTACTAAGGGCCTGCCACCTCGGTTTTTGTTTGAAATTTTTCAGTAGATTTCTAAACCCGACTATCCGTCGCGCTGAATGCAACCTCGCTGGTCAACGAGGGTGAACCTTACACGTGGTTCTAGCACTAAAACTGCTGTAAATTGTACACTGTATAATTCTCAACAAAAACTAGTCGGTGGTCCCTTTTATCATTAATAGTGCGATTTATCAACGCTCACACGATTGTTTCTTAAGAATAGCGCTCGAAGAAATATTTATTAGATCCTTATAATATTTTTGTACAACCTTAACCGTGTTAATTATTTAATATAAGTATGTCGCTTCTGAGGCTTTTTTTCTATTTTACTCTTTTTAAGAAACGCTAAAAGTTCGGTGTATTCTAGTCTAATTGTAGCAATCTCGATTTCCTAGGGGTTAGTTTTACGCGAGCTTTTGAGTTATTACAAAATTGACCAAGTTCTGCTTTCCTGGTTTAGGTGTCTCGTCAAGATATCCAACATAGCTGTAGGGGAGAGCACAGGCGTCAAAAGAGGGGATGTTAGGAGGGCAGCTGCTGAAACTGCATTAGAATTACTGCGTTCTGTAGCCTACACTTTAGTGGTAAGTATATCGTAAAAAAACTGCGCGAAAGTTGGAATTGTATTTTCGAAAATTTTCTGCGAATGGATTACTTTCTTCCGTTTCAATTTTCTGTTATTCTTTCTCATCACCAATCTGTTGCTTATGCGTTTCGATGGTTAAAGACATTAAATTGTTCAGATTTATCTTAAGCTATATTGAGGTTTACTAGTTACGCAAAGTCACAGTTGCTAAAGAAATGACATTTTTGAAAGTCAGGATCTATTATCACGGCAATTACTGGATTTTCTGAAAATATATATGGAAACTGAATTTGAACCACTATGTTATTGTAAAATTATTGTGGTTTCTTAACTATTCGGCTGTTAATTTCATTGTTTAGTTGTACACTGAATCTTGTTAGCATTCTCGTCTCGCATTTGGTAGACCCGGGAATCGAACCTGGGTCTACCGAATGCGAGACGAGAATGCTAACAAGATTTAGTGTACAACTAAACAATGAAATTAACAGCCGAATAGTTAAGAAACCACAATTCCTCCGGGCAAATGCCGAGATAGTTCCTATATTAAATCGGCCATGACCGTCATCCCATCCTCCTCGTTAAAGTCCCAAATATGGGAATATAACTAAATTGTGATGTTGGGATCCATCATGACCAGACTGCTAGTCTGACTTGACTCGTATAATGATCCCCCTGCCAAAGGCTACTATGCACTGACTGGAGGATAAACTTAGAATAGAATAGAGTACTACCATGTCCACTGTAAAATTGTTTTCGATTCATGCTTTTTTTAAAACAAATGATAACTTTCTACAATTGCTGATTTATTCTCTTTGTGGCTCGTTAGGTGAAACAGGCTGCAGTGCCTGGAAGACATGTGTCAAAAGAAGAATTTGCTTTTATGGAGGATAATGGCGGCGCTAATCCCGAGGATGTAGCCATATCGCAGGATAATGTTGGAAACAAACTTTTACGGCTGATGGGATGGTCAGGATCTGGAGGTTTGGGTAAACAAGGAAAGGGAATCGCCGAACCCATCAAGTAAGTTAATCGGACATTTACGTTTCATGATAAATTTGGCAGATACTCGGGTGTTATATGGTGATTTTTGTTGTTTTATTCTAGAGCAACCGATGTACGTGGCAGAGAAGGGTTTGGCTTACCCACTTCCAATGGTACATCCAAGCAGTTTCTTGACAAGGCCAGGGCGGTGATCGGCGAATATGCCTCGAACCCCGTTCAGTGGGATTTGGTGTTTTCCAACGAGTTCTCCAAAGACGAAAGAGCAGCTTTACATAAGTAAGCTTTTTTTAAATTTTTGTTAAGAATGGGTTAAAAGGTTCGGAAATAACTTAAAATTTTTTTCAATTTTTGGTCATTGGCATTGCACCGCCACATGTTTAAATCTAAGAAGGATCGGCCCTCTCCTTAATACAAAGTTCCCCCAAACCTGAAAAGTCAGGGAAGCTTGGTTTATTTTCAAAAAGTCACAGAAATTCAATGCAGTCATGGTGATCCAAATTAATACTTCTACAAGGTTATCTCAGGGCCCATTTTCAGAGTAGAAATTTGCAAAAAATTGTCCACGTTTTCCGCGTACGAAATTTTAAAATTCTCTAGGTTTCCGGGTACAAATTTTCCAAGAACAAAATTGTAAAATTTCCCACTTTTTCCAAGCACAAATTTGTAACATTTTCCAAATACAAAATTTTCTCATTTTAAAAAACTTCATGCAAAAAAATTTCATGCAATTTTTTTTAAATTTTTAAATTTTTATGCAATTTTTTAAATTTTTCAAATTTTCATGCAATTTTTTTATATTTTTCAAATTTTCATGCAATTTTTTTAAATTTTTTAAATTTTTATGCATTTTTAAATTTTCATGCAAATTTTTTTGAATTTCTTAAATTTTCATGCACATTTTTTAAATTTTTAAAATTTTTATGCATTTTTTTAAATTTTCATGCAATTTTTTTGAATTTTTTAAATTTTTATGCAATTTTTCAAATTTTTCAAATTTTCATGCAATTATTATAAATTTTTCAAATTTTCTTGCAATTTTTTTAAATTGTTATGCAATTCTTTTAAATTTTCATGCACATTTTTTAAATTTTTATGCAATTGTTTTGAATTTTTGAAATTTTTATGCAATTGTTTTGAATTTTTGAAATTTTCATGCAATTTTTTTAAATTTTTAAAAAATTTTCTACGTTAATTTTCAAAATTGTCAAAACGGTGCCAATTTTGGAAAATGTCAATTTTTTCACTCTCTAAGGTCAAATTATGAAAGTCGCGTCCAAATTGTTGATTTTTGGTATTTGTATTTTTAGAATCTCCATGAAACGTCGGCTAAAAAGTAGCAGTAAAGGCAGCGGAGCAGCACGCTACCTGGTGATCTCTCATCCTGTAGATAGGATGAAGATATTGCAGCAATTAATTAGGGAAGGTGGCTCTAACGAGAAATATACTGTCATACCTCCTTCCGGAAAGCCTTTTGACGCCATGCAAAACGCGGAGCCCTGTGGCTCCGTAAATTCATGCCCCGAATGATGATGCTCGAGGCAAGTTTTCCATCGTTGTTATTTTGATTATTACACGAATAGTGTTCCAAGATGTTAATTTTAAAATTTGTTTGAAATCTTGTTTAATTTAACCACGGTCATTTTCATCCATCGCAATCGTGAAACTTCATCTTGTCCGCATTAGATGCAAGTATGATGTATCATGTTTTTGACCTGCAATAGTATTTGAACTTTGCCAAATGTCTAGACCTTATAGGCAATTTTCCTGATGAGAAATTTGGATTCGACAACGAAATTCTGTCAAATGGGTCTGCTTGGCCAAGTTGGCAGTCTGTCAAAATCAATTGTTGCGACAGCGGCCAAATCAACTCATCCAATGTTGCGAATTTCATGGCCGTCAATTTCAGCCTTTATTGTAATTATAATAATACATTTTTTCCTTTGGAAGAAGGGTGGCTCTTGGAACTCCTGAATTTATCTTTAATTTCCAAGACAGCCATTTTGTTTTTCACGTGTAGCCAATTTGTTTAGATTTAAAATAAACGTCTCTTGAGCAGTTATATGAATTTGAACTTTTTTCTCACAAATTTTTGAAGTACATACCATGAAATATTTGTGAACAATCTGACATCTTGTGTAGCTTGTCATACGGGGTTTATTTTTTTAAATCTCATTTTGTTTTCTTGTTTCATGATGTAGAATTCCATGACCTTTCATTCACGTAATACTTCAGGGTTCCCCTAGACCTGGTTTATTGTGAAAAAGTCTGGGAAATTCAACGCAGTCATAGCAATCAAAATTTAATACTAACTTTTACAAAGTAGCTCAGGGCCCATTTTCCGAGTACAAATTTGCAAAATTTTCCACGTTTTCCGAGTACGAATTTGCAAAATACTCCACGTTTTCCGAGTACGGATTTACAAAATATTCCACGTTTTCCGAGTACGAATTTGCAAAATTGTCCGCGTTTTCCGAGTACGAATTTTCAAAGTTTTCTAGGTTTTCCTAGTACATAATTGCACAATTTCCCACTATTTCCGAGCACAAATTTTCAACATTTTCCTAATGCAAGTTCTTACCATTTTAAAAAAATTTCATGCATTTTTTTTAGTTTTTAAAAAACTTTCTATGTTAATTTCGAATAAATCTCGAGCTCAAATTTTCTCAAATTCTCTCAAAATCCCATTTTTAAAGGGAAATACCTGTGAAAAATATTTTTAAAAAATATTGCGAAAGATGTCAATTTTACAAAAAAGTTTGCAAAGATTTCATAAGTATAAATTTTAGGAAAATGAAAACCACATCAGAAAAGCGACATCTGATGCTTGTGCTTAGGGTAAATCCCCATTAACTAGGTATTTTGTTCAAGGTGGTTTGTATTTAAAACCTGGAAAAGTTAGGGAACATTAGATTTTTTTGGAAATTTTTTTGCGATCCAAAATTAATGCTTCTACCTGGTTAGCTCAGGGTGGTTTCCCCATCAAAAAAATCGTTTTTCCCCACCTTAAAAAATCGATATTCCCTACTAAAAAAAGTTGATATTTCCCCACCAAAAAAACTAATTTACTACAATCAAAAAAAGATTCTCCTTACCTTAAAAAATCGATTAATTTCCAACCAAAAAAAACCGATTTTTCCCTACTAAAAAAAAACCCGATATTTCCCACCAAAAAAAAAAACCGATTAATTTTCACCAACCAATAAAATCGATTTATCCATTTTCCATACCTTAAAAAAATCGATTATTTCCAACCAAAAAATCGATTTAACCTCAGCAAAAAAAAAAACCGATTTTTCCAAACCAAAAAAAATATTTTCCCCACCTTAAACAATTGATTCTCCGAATAAAATCGAAATTGCCTTTTCCCCCAAATCCACACCCCATCCTTAAAAAAAAAACGAAATTTAGTAAAAAAAAACAAAAAAAAAACAACGAAATTTTATCACCTCCACACAAAAAAAAATGTACTCGCTTTGGCAATTTCTTTTCGCAACAGTAAAGATAAAAAATTATCGTAATGTATGAATCGTCACAGAATTATGATAGTTTTTTTTTTTTTAAATTTTTTTTTCTCCAGCTATAAATACCTGGATATTTGCCTTAGTAATTCTGTCCATTTTGGTTGGCCGTGAACGTTAACGCGTCAACCTCCATGACGGTTCAAAGGTCACGGTTATTATTATTATTATTTTTTTTAAAAATACTTTAGAACTCCAATTATCCGAATCAATTGGGACCGGACCCCATTCGGATAATCAAAAATTCGGATAATTGGATTTTTTT
>JAQGBX010004764.1:0-14766 GCA_034698745.1 Megaphyllum sjaelandicum | reverse complement strand
TTGTACATAACTGTAAATAAATCGTTATACATCGTCTACAACTCTCCACCTTAGTCCTTCACCGAAAACGCCAAACATGTTATTAGTTTTACAGTTACCATGCACTTATTAAAGTTAAAAAACACGTTTTAACATGTTAGATTATTCGTATATGGTATTTAAAACATATGAACACTACTTGTAAAAACATGTTTGGTTCATGTAAAATACATGCAAGCCACGTGTAAAATGCATGCATTAAATGTAGAAAACATTCCCTTGAAGTGAATGGCGTATTACACGATTTCGGGCATTGATTACAGCAACATCTAAGATGATGCCAAACAAATCTTTTAGACAAAACTTATTGTGCCTTAAGTGCAGATTCATAATCTGCAAAAAAATGGGGCTTCCCATTTACTTACAAAAGGACATCCCGGATCCCCCATAGGGGGGTCTGGGAGCTCTTCATTCTTGCAAAATTTAAAAAGCAAGTTTTTACTATTAATTTTTTAATCAAAACTAATTGTGTTTTAAGTGCGGATACATAATTTACAAAAAAATTGGGGTCCCTATTTAAAATTACAATGGGATCTTCGGATCCCCCATAATTCTCGCATAATTTAAATGGCAAGTTGATATTATTAATCTTGTATTCTGATAACTTTTACGACCTACTATTTACTTTAAAAGATATTGGACAAATCATGATAAATGGACCATCACCGTGTATATATATAGGCTTTAAATAGAATTAATTGGAGTAATGGCATGCGTTTTGTGACATAACATTTAAAGTAAAAGTTATATAGAATAATTTTAGAGACCTGACTCATGAGCTGTTGTAAATTCTTTGCTTTTGGTGATTTTATTTGCATACATGTAATTTACATGTGTCAAAAATTATAGCAACATAAAATATCCTCAATTTGACAATTACAGTATGTAAATGTACATTTGTACCGGTATGTGAAGCAGAGCCTAAACGACAAATCAAGGCAAACATCTCAATAGGAGAACATTTATATTGTGCTATGAGACAGAAATCCTTAAGACGACATGATGTTTGATATTATTGGCATATATTGTGCAATGAAACATGTCATTAAGATGACATGATGTTGGATGTTATTGGCATATACTGTACAATATGATACGGTATGCACACAAGTGAACATAACTGCATTCCCAACATTTCGGAAACTGTTAAAAAATTGTACTATGATAACGTGGAAAGTTTTGCATATTTGCATGCTTTTGGGTTGTTTGGTTGGTGTAAGGGCGCAGAAGGCAACACGGGCCATAAGATCAAATTGGCTTTTGAGCTGCCAAGTTAACGATGAGGAATAATCTTTTAGCTATAAATAACCATTTTTGATGAGGAATATTTTTTTAGTTTAAAACAATTAATTATTGGCTATGCTCTTCGATTGTGTTTAAATGACATCAATAAAAAGGCGAACAAACTAAAATAAACACGGAAGATAATTAAGAAAAAAAATTAAATAACACACGTGAACATATTCCCCGTTATTTCGTTTTTTCATCGTACAAAAATTTGTTCCTTTTGGTAGCGAGCAGTTTTGGAGGTCTTTTAACATGTCAGCACAACAAAAAAATTCTCATAATTGTAAAACTAAAAAGTATATTCCTAAAAAAAATGATCATTATAACGTTGCCATTTGTGAATTGGTTCTCGCGGACGTTATACTTGCACAATGCACAAAACTAACGGTCTTAACAGTAAGTTTAGAAATTAATGATTGAACGATAGTTCTAACTTCTAAAGATATAAGGTACTGTATTCTTAAAATATACTTATGGAATTGTGTAGTACTTACCAAATCTGATTTACGGATGCTTCAAGTTTGAATTGTTTGGAGAAATATATGTACGCATGTGGAATTACATGTACTTGTAGATCCGAAGTTGTCCTAGGTGTCAAAAGTGAAATCTTGGCCGAGATGAAAACACAATCGAAGCAAAACTTTTAACTTAAAAATATTATGCAGCCAGCTGCATGCCTATGCAAGTCTGTCTTTTCTTGGATAGTGCACTAACCGACTCAAAGAATACTGCACTGAAGACATGGTCACATGATTTGGATTATAACCCGGATATGCACAGTTGGAATAGGTCACGAAAATACAATGTATACGGAAATACCCAACGCCCTCAGCACCCAGGCCCCTTGTACGCTGGTGGTACAAGGGACCATTTTGACACACAAAAGGTCATGACCTAGTAAAAATAGCCTTCATATGGCAATTAAGGTGAAAACGTTAATTGAGGGGATTTGTTCAAAGTTCCGGTCTTCAACAGGGAATCTCGTTTGTAATTCATTTGCATTCTTTCACATAGGCCCTACATGCAGCTACATTATTTTTAGATACGTAAATAGTAATAGTATTCAAACTGTATATTTATAGGTATTCACAGACATTACTCAAATTGTCTATTTCCAGTTTAAAACAATGTAGTCAAAAGAAATGAGCTCGTTATTCGATAGGTAAAAATGATAAGTAAAAATGATAATCTATAAAGACCGTAGTTTCGGATATGGGACAGCATAATCTTTATTTTACCATGCAAATACTGCAGTATGCAGTTTATTTATTTATTTTAAAAACTTTAGTGCTCGGTACATTCAATTGGAAAAATGTGATCATAGCCTACTTATACATGTATTAATTATCATTATATTTATCTTATATTATTTTTACTGTAAGAAAACGTAAAAAATTTAAAATTCCCAATCGCTTTTTTCTGTCGTTGTCTAGTTGTTTATGTAATTTTTAATGTTAATATAAATGTTTTGTGTTAAATTTAACTTCGCCTTGACTTTCTATAGGGGGTTTTGTGCTAGAATACATAAATACCCATTTTGTCATAGAAACATGATTTACTAGTTCCTATTAAAAAACATTGAACTCCGATTTCATTCAATTTCCATATCTATTTAAATTGGTAACAATATATTTGGTAAAACTATGTTGTCCAAAATAGTTGTTCAGAACGAAAGCAGGTCATTGGTCACTTGTTGTGACAGTTATTGATTACAATTTTTCCACAAAAGACATTTTGTAAACAGTAGGCCTAATTATTTTTGATGATTTTGATGTAACAAGTGTCTTTGCTAAAAATAATTCCAATCAAATTTTTTATTTTCATTGATATAATAACTTTATTGGAAAAAAACCCATTTAAAATGCTTGACACCATGGTTCATCAACAAACTAAATCATGTAATTACTTTTGTCGCTAAAAAACAGCATTTTCGTACAGTACAGATTTTATGAATAGTAGGAAGATTTTGGGCATTCAACGATGTTTTCATACACTTGGAATCCAGCTTCTTGGTAGATTTTGGCAGATTCTATTTACTTATTTGATTTAGAGGATTCCACAGCCTACAATGATCAAATCCGCACCAAGATCAACGGTTTCCTTCACTTTTACTTCACATCTGAACAAGAAATCGTATTAAAAATATATCCCAATTCCTAAGAAATAGTTTCTTACAAAAGAAATTACATTAAGGTGTATACATACAACAGGTAGGTTACCAGTGTCCGGAAACTTTTGTAAAGCCGTAAACTGTGTCTTTTTAATGAACGTTTGACATTCGAGATAAATTTCATCGCGTATTTTATCTTCTTCATGAAGGATTTTCAACATTTCTGTTATAGTAATCGCACTGAAATATGTATCAAACAACATAAATATGTATTAAACAATAAAATCTTCTTGCAAACATTGAAAATGTAAGTGCATTTTTACTTTTTCAAAAAATAGCATAAAAAGTTTTAAGAAAACATATCATTAATGCAAATCCAATTGAAGGAGGAACATGCCATGGCCGAAATTTGTAGCAACATTTTTGAAATTTAATTCACCCGAAGACAATTTTCAAAAACCATGAAAACCGAAATCTGGAAAGCTTCTCCTGAGTGCAGTGCTGAAGTTTTATCAACCCAGTTGTCATTAAAATTAATTGCTGTAACTTCTAAGTTTTAAAAAGTAAAATAATAATTCTATGAAATAGTTAAACAATCCTTGCCTGTGCAACTTTATGCCTTTCCTTTCAAGAATGGCTTGGCCACCTTGTTCTCGGTCAAGAAAAACAATTGCATCGGTAACTTGAAAACCAGATCCCTTGAGCAACTAATGATGAAGAAATGACTCAATTAATAATGGTTATTAGAATTATTGTTGATAATTAACATTTATTTGAGCATTTAATTTTTTTCTACGTTACGATTTTTTATACCTCAACTGTTTCCAGCGTGCTTTCACCACTAACTAATACATCCTCAATAACAATGCACCTGTCCCCTTGTTCATATTTGCCTTCCACGAGTCTTTGTCTACCATATTCCTTGACTTCCTTGCGGCAAAATATCATTGGCATTCCAGAATAAACAGACACGCACTGCAAGCAAAACACTGTCAAGTTTCATAAAGTGTAATCATGGATGGTCAACTGGTAAATGAGGTAATTTTAATCTTCAGCACATGCGACAGATTCCATTTTCTCAAAATTACCGTAGCTAATGGAATTGCTCCTGTTGGAACTCCACACACAACATCGGTCCGTAAATTATTCCTCTCTGCAGTTTTCCAGATCTCGGTGGCTACCTTCATCTGGAATTCATCAAAATTCGATTATATAGGCGTGGGATATCATCATATGCATTGATTTCTAAAAAAAATCTTTACAATGTTTTATTTTGGAAAGTTTTAGCTAAAGCTAAAAAAGGCTAAATTTAAAAAAATAAATTGATTTTATAAACGTCCTTTGCAATATGACATCATAGGGATGCAAGCAAACATGAAATCTGATAAGTATTTAGAGAAATTGCATTATTTGTAACTCGGATTCTCATGATCTCTGCAGTTAAGAGTCCACAATATTAATGTGACATTGCCGAATATATGAAATCTGTTCCGTTTCAAGGAAATTATATAGAATAAAGAGTCATAAAATCGTATTAATATTTCAATTAAAATGCTTTACAGATCATTAACTTTACCATCAAATCTGGTTGACACATTGCTGTTCGCAGGTCAATGTAAAGCGGGCTTTTTATCCCACTCTTCAGCGTAATTTCGCTGAAGCAAATGGCGCCTATGTCGCTCAATCTTAGAAGAATTTGCCTCATCTCGGCTTTGCTGTCCATGGCTGGATGTTTAAAAAATAAGGCTGCAGTCTGCAGACAGTCCACAACAAGAAATCTCTCAGTTGAAACTTGAAGATAAGCCAAGGACTTTTTCAATGTTTACAGGCCTTTGTTTCTGGATCTACATAACATGTAAAATGGCATAAGAGATTTATTGGAAAACCTGAAGTAAATAATTTTCTGTCAGCTGATCACCATGCACAAATACTTAATTATTGGGTTTCATACTCATGAAATAGTGTCACCCAATTTGTTGGTCGATTGCTGATTTATGGATAATCACGATAACGATGTGAAATGAGAAAACTCGAATGCAACTTGTAATATAAATATAATGTTCCTGCAAACGATCTTATTTTGCATTAATATAATGTACGTGTAAATCTGATTACATTTTTTCATTAATTTGAAAACACATAAAAAAATCAAAATACATGTAATTCCATTTCTGGTATAAAATATTGAAAACTGAGAAACGTTATTACTGTATTGATGCGTTATTATGCTGTTGAATTTTAGTAGGACTGCCAATTAATAATATCTAGGCCATGCATCATGATGAACGTTTAGTTTACACCCTGCAGGCCAACATGTATCACGAATCGCGTTTCTGCGCAGCAAACAAATTTACTGAAAAGCGTTTTTTTTAAATCAGATTCAACGTTTACAATCATCAGTATTAAAAAAAAACAGCACCATAAAAGAAGGAAACTAAATTTCGATAAAAAAGTAATATTTTTCTCTGCATGAATAGTAATTGTCATAAATTAAACCAACCTGTGAGTTTATGGAATTATCTTTGTCAATCCTAATTAATATCCTATGAAACTTCTTGGGAATTTCCACCAAGCCGAAATTTGATGAAAGTGACTCGGTTTGCTGATGATCAAACACCCAAAAACACAGCGCGCGAAAATTGATGACCCAAGAAAATTTGGTTACCCTTTTATAAACCTGCCTTCCTGATGACTCTCCAATGTAAACTTGTACAGACAATAGACAAGAGGGGTTAAAGTTCGGTGGTCGATGAGCCATATGGCCCCAAGTGATGAAGGATACATCTGTATCCGGGGTAAAGAATTATTTGTGTTGAAAAATACGAACGTATAGGTTCAGCGCTTCAATACTATGTTTATTTAATAGAATACAAAAGTATGTGATCATAACATTTTTCTAGAAAAAAAACTTTGAAATACTAGATTTTTTCCAGTCAGTGTAAAAGAACACGGTACCTGATGACTAATTAATCAGATTTACTGGTGTGACCTTGTTCACATATGGAGCTAATTTCTGTGAACATGAGGGACAGGGAGGGTTAATGAACTTGAGGGTCTAAAAAATGGTCCGCTTTTGGTAATCCTTTATCCTGCCCTAGCCTCTAGGGATGACATTAAAATTGACAAAACTTTCGTGGAAGCTGGAAGTCCAAATGTTATTTTAGGGCTTATGACTCCCTAGCCTGAAATCCCCCTGGAAATTTGGTATAGTGTAGACTGTAATAAGGAAGGGTAAAGGGTAAGGGTAATTAAGGGCTCACCAAATCTGTTCCTGGAAATCCCCATGAGCATGAAGAGATCACCCAAGGGTTTGCTCAAATTTGCAATTTTAACTATGACGGTATCGGTCAACATGTTGTCAACTTTATGGCTATAAGAGCACTTGCGAGTTGATTCTGCTAAACGTGATACCCCCAAACCTGGCAAACTAAGGAAACTTGAAAATGTCTGGACAAATCCAGAAAGAATGCATAACTGTTTCTGAAACAGTCAAGGAAATTCAATGATTAATGTTGTTAAATCTTAAAATTGATGCTTTTATGTGGTAAGATCAGGGCCCATTTGCTAACTTTTTAAAAATTTCCTAGTAGAAATTTGCAGAAATGTCAACAGTATCCGATTACAAATTTTTTGCTAAGTTTTCTACAGTTTCCAAGGACAAAATTGAAAGATTTAAAAACTTTACAGAGGACACCTTAGCATTACTTAAATTTTTCGGATAAAGTTGAAAAATTATTAACTTTTTAGGTTAATAAATGAAGCCATCTTGAAGTGGTCGGAATGAAATATTATACTAATTGAAACAATGACGACGACCAAACTGCTAAGATTATTCTAGCGACGTTTCGGAACCATGTCCCTTTATTCAAGCTCTACTGTAAAGAGAAACAAATAGACAATACCACGACACAGGATGGTAATTTAATTTGTGACGTGGTATTGTCTAATTGTTTCTGTTTATAGCTTGAATAAAGGGACATGGTCCCGAAACTTAGCAAGTAATCTAAGCAGTTTGGTCGTCGTCATTGTTTCAATTAGTAAACTTTTAGGTTATCATCGAAACAGTTAAAAATGTTGTAAATGTATCTTCGGTAATTTCTGAAATTTTGCAAATTACCGAAGACACATTTACGACATTTTTAACTTTTTCGATGATAACATTGCAAAATTCTCAATTTATTCCGATTATAAATTTTCAAAATTTTCTTGTTTCCGAGAACAAATTCTCAACAATTTCCAAAAACAGACGTGAAAAATTTTCCACGTTTTCCGAACAAATATTTGCAAAATTTCCAGCAGTTTCCAAGGAGAAATTGTCAAAATGTTCAAACTTCTCGCAATACGATTTTTAAGATTTCCAACCTATTCCAGCACATATGTACAAAATTTTAAGCTGTTTTCGAGAGCTATTTTTGTAAAACTTTCATTAGTTTCTGAGGAGAAATTTGCAACATTTTCAGCCGATTTAGAGGACAAATTTACAAATACCCTTTTTAGAATATAATTTTTCAAAATGTACCGCATTTTCCTGCTACAAATATTACCAACATTTTTTTCAAAGTTGACGTTGGTAAATTTTGCAAAAAAAAAATTAAAGTTGTCCTGTGTAGATTTGGCAAATCGTGGATAACATTGGCATACAGTATGTCAATTCCACCGTTGGTCAGGGAAATTTTTTTGAAAACCTGGAAAAGTCAGGAAACCCAGAAATTGACTTTTCCAGTTTTTTTTTTGGTCAATCTCTGTAGTGCTCGTATATCCCCCTCAGTCACTGTGGTTACATAATAGCACTGTAGAAAATAGACGTAGTTACACTGCAATGCTTAAGCGTATAGAAGAAAAGCCCTTCTATAATGCAGGCATTCAGTACATTCTACTAGCATTTTTTAGGAAATTGTTGCATTTTGAAAACATGAAGCCACAAACCTAAGAAATTAGCGGCAATAGGCCTTAAAACAAAGTTGTGTTTAATTAATTTCTAAGTGAATTTTTTTGCATTAATCTAATAAATCACATCCTATAGATTAAAAAAGTCATAAAAAATATGTTTGAACAAATTATGCCATTGTTTGGGATGTTGAAACTTTAATGTGACATTTTGCAAAATTTTTAATTGTCAATAAAAAAATTTGAAAAAAAATCAGAAAACATAGTAATATTATATCGTTTCATTTTCCAAAATTTCAAAACTTTTGGATAAGGCGATCATGTGTCCTTGAAACATTTTTTTAATTTGCTTAACAACATGCGCATGCAATTTCGCTATTTGAAATGTTTAGTACTTCACCCAAAACAGAAACAATAATTATGACGAAAAAAGTATAAATAATTCAATAGTAAGAAATAAAATATTCAACATAAGTTGCATATATTTTTATTATGCTGAACTATATACATGAATATATACACTGTTCAGTTGTAAACGTACATGTACATGGCAGAGTTTGCAAAATTTTTATTTTACAAGTTGAATTGAGCAGATTATTTACAAACTAAAAGATTACAGGCAGAACTAATAAAAAATCACTCCCATTCGATTGTGCCAGGAGGTTTGGGCGTCAAATCGTATAAGACCCTGGATAAATTTTGAACAGTGAGTATTTCACTGACCATTTTTTTGACGATCTAAAAAAAATCCAATTATAAAATTAATTTTTTTCCAATAATATATCTCATTTGAGATTTTTGTACAAAATCATTCTAGCCATTTTAGGTACTAAGAAACTAAATTGAGCTAATTTTTCATATGATAAAAAGCAAATAAGAACTCACCTCGACAGGTAAATGAATACCGGGAATGGCTGGAATACCAGTCATGAAATCGCTGGTGATTATTGGCCGAAGAACCACTGAGCGGCGACTGGATGGCCTCCTCCTAGCAGACATACGGTCAAAATCCAGAGGAACCAAGATGATGGGCATCTGGCTGATTCTGGCGCACCATTGCCCATCTCTCAGCACCTGAGAGGCTACAGCATCTGCCTGTCGCAAAATGCTGAGTACACTTTGCGTCAGGAAAGTAGGGGTGACCTCAACGATGGGTTGCTTCACCAACCCACCAAAGATATAAACTACCCTGGAAAGTAAATAAAAACATTATTTAAAAATGACACTGCTAATAAAATAGGTATGGTTGCCAAACTCATGCTAGTTCATTTCCAAACCTATTGAGTATTTTTCAACCAGTAACTATAAGGAACATTTATTGAATTGCTCACTAGATGTCTTTTTTTGTGAAATTAAAACAAATCTTGATTTAGAAATTTGACTGATTTCAAAATTCTTAGTTACTTTCATTTATTCGTTGAATTTTTTTTAAAGAAATATTGTCGGAACTATTTCATTTTTGGCATAAAACTTCAAAAACCACTGCCGCACATTTGGAATTCCAGAAGATCATCCAGATTTTGGAAATAGAACTGGTTTCTCAAACTTTGTCAACAAATTGCAATAAAATATGAATTATTATCATGCACACTTTAATTGGAATGAGTAAATATTTGTTAAATACCTGTTTACGTTGTGACATATCTTGGGAATTAGTTTGGCCAGAATGGCCAAATCTTCCCAGTCCGGATCTTGGTCGCTTGATATTCCAACGGCATAGCTATAACTCCTACAGTCGCCCTAAATTACAAAAATGTAGTCTTGACAAATTTTCATTTTTTGGAACGGTCACCGCAGAAACAAACGAATAATATGTGCCAGAATGATATGTACTTACTTGTACCCCAACTGTTTTTATCGGCAATAATGTTGCCGCCATATGTCCATTGGCTATTTTGACCAAAAATTCTTTTTCAGCGTCTGTGGTGGCATTTTCCACGCGACTTGATAAACCGCGTATCTGCAACAAACACGGAATATAAATGTCAAAAAATTATAAAATCAAAGTGTTTGGTAAGTTATGGGGCAAGTAATTTCGACGACGGTTTTAGACACTAACTTAAATTTTTAATTTTTATAGACAACTAATTGTAACATGATTGGTAATTATGCAAGTAGATGACTATAAAATTTCCATGCTTCATAATTTTTCAGCCTAATAAAAAAACTTCAAATTCAAAAAGCACCGTATGTCGTCATTGACAACTTTAAAAAATAAAATTTACAAATAAATAGCAATTTTGGCTACTAGTTTCAATCTGCTGGTTCTATTATGTACAGTGTATTCATTACCTTACAGTAAAGGGAGGGGGGAGGGTTATTATACAAATTAAGTCAGACTTAAAAGTCTGGTCATGAGACCCAAAATAGTTCTTGCCCTTCATTACGTTAGAATTTTAACAGATGTCGTCATCATCCGAATTTGAATACATGACGTCATCACCAGAATTTTAACACATGACGTCAACATTAGAAGTTTAATACATGACGTCATCATCAGACTTTTAATACATGACGTCATCATTAGAATTTAAATACATGACGTCATTATTAGAATTTAAATACATGATGTCATTATTAAAATTTAAATACATGACGTCAGCATTAGAATTTTAATACATGACGTCAGTGTTTATGATGACGTCATGCATTGCAATATCCGATTTTGGGACATCCGAAACTATACTCCCTTAGGCATGAGTAACATAAATTAACTTCGCAATCATATCTCCGAGAATGCATTAAGCTTTCGAATAATATTTGGATGTAACCTTTAATAAAGTATACTAACGTATTCCATGATGTTACTGAGGAGAGTGCTCGTTTCTTGGAAGTCAGTTCCGATGAATGCCTCTTTAGCACATATGATCCGTATTGCCAAGCCAGGACCTTAAATGTAATTGAAAAATTCAGAAAAAATGATCCTATCTTGCAGATTTCAAGAATTGAAAAATGTTAGAAATTATTTAACCTGGGAAGTGATGTCGTTGTACGAGCTCCTGTGGTAGACCTAGGTTCCTTCCTATTATTCGTACTTCGTCTTTGTGGAAATCTCTCAAAGGTTCCACAACCTTTCCTCGCAGTCGCCATTCCCGGACTAATTCGGTATCGTTATGATGCGTTTTTATGGCATTAGCATTGGAGCTTGCGAAACTCGAGGCACTTTCTATAAGGTCTGGACGGAGGGTACCTGGAAATATAAGGACAACAGGGTTCCATTATCTCTGATATACTTTTAAAACATTGGTTTAGGCTTGGAAGACAAATATTTTTGATATTTTTTTCTGTGGAAAACGAAGATGGGGGCAGTTCAGGTTTTGGTACAGTTCTTCAGACAATGGGGGAGGTTGAACCTATAGATTGGTTACATCAATTTAGTGTAATTTTTCACAAAACTCCCTTCATACCTACTTTACGCCTAAGGATCAATTTCACAGGAAAATTTTAAAGTAAAATTTTAAAGTAATGAAATTCGTGCATGAAAAAGTTCAAAATGTAAAATTTATAATGGTTAGTCAGGCAGTTGCCTATGTAGTGGTTTTGATCTAGAGGTCAATTTTAAGGAGCTCTTTTGCATAGACAAATAAACATCGAGAATAAAGAAAGGTAAACTAGGAAGCCATACTTGAGTTTATTAAAACCTTTAACTTAAAATGGCGACGTTTAAATAAAAACTATTTGGTTGACGTGATGATAACAATGCTGATTATTAAAAATGTTAAAATTATAACTGTTAATTTATTTACGTTTTACTGATCTTATTTTACAAATTTTCATTAAGTTAAAAGAAGGTATTCTCGAAATGTTGGTTTGCAAAATCGGTGATAAATGTTAAGTTTTATCAAGATCGTGAATTAAAAAGTATTTAAAAGCTGCATCCATATATACGGCAAACGTATTTTGAACTTTCACAAATATATGGAAGATCCTGGAAAAAATCTAACCTTGTCCAAGGAATATGTCATCTGGTTTAAGGTTCATCTCTGTAATTACTTGGCTGGCAATCTGAAATCAAATATGAGATGTAAATTACTTTTCTCGCATTCAATGAAGTAAAATCATTACAACGAAACATGTTGTACATGTATGATTTACCTTTACGAACGTGTTCCCAATTATATGCCTCTTGTCCTCCGGATTGGTCGTTTGGCAGAGCAAATTCGTGTACCTTTTTCTTGAGTTTAGTTCATGTCTTTTCATAGGGACTAAGGTACTCGCGTTATAAAACGCGTGCTTGCAATTTAGAACTGTAAAAAATAGGCAAAAAATTGATTCGCTATATATATTTATTTAGTCTGAAATGTCCTTTCAGTTTTGTACTCTTTTTTTTTTACCTTTAACCTTCAGCCCAATTTGCTGCAGTGATTTTTTCACTTTCTGACTTTCTTCCTTCCTCATGAAACCATTGTCGATGTGCAAAGCAATGATTTGGTCCTCCGAAAGTGCTTTATGCAAGAGGGCTGCACAAACAGTGGAATCAACACCTCCACTAAGCATCATCTATTGCGAAAAAAAAAATGAGTTTACTTTTGTGACAGAACTGCAGAAGTGGTCAAAATAAGACGAAAACAATAAATATTACCAGAACTTTGTTCTCTCCAACGGTTTCTTTTATGTAATTTATACACTGTTCCTCCCGATTCTTTAAAGTAAACGTTCCAGTTGCTCCGGCCACTCCGAAAAGAAAATTTCTAAGCATGCTTGTTCCATTTTCCGATAAATCCACTTCCGGGTGAAACTGGACTCCGTAAATCTTTAACTGCTCATTGCAAATTGCTAATGATGATAACATGAAATTTTAATTGGTTTCAAATCTATGCATTTTAGTGCATGCATGATCCCTTAACTATTCCAAATTGGAATTTTCCAGTTTCAGAAACCAAGATTTGTTAAAGATTCCTTGGTGTGACTTATCTTTTGATGGTCATTTACCTGATACAATGTTTCCTGCTATACCGATCATTTTAAATCCATCAGCAACTCTGTTAACGCTGTCTCCATGCGTCAACAAAACCAGTTGGGTATTATCAAGTCCCCTGATCAAGATTTGCAATTTATAAATTAACTGTAAATTAAATTGAAGGCCATTTGTAACCATAAATCTACATGGTATGCACTGTAATTACTTGAAAAGTGCAACGTCGTTGTCAATGGAAATTAAAAACTGGCCATCTTCTCGAGCCTCTTTCCGATGAATGCTCCCATTGAATTCTTTATTGATCATCTGTAAGCCGAAATTTGGTTATGTATAACGATTTTGCATTGTTATGTTAAATTCTTTAGAACTAATCATTGAAATTGTTCGTTCGTCTTTACCTAGCTGAGTTCAAATTCCATTTATTCTGGTGTGGAAACTATCATGCAGTAATTACCATCGAATTTAATGCAAAACTATAGCATGTAAAATTATGTGCATACTATATGGTAAAAATTGGGCATATCTGGACATATCAATTTGGCATAACTTAACAGAAATGTCCCTAATTTACATGCATTATGAACATATTTTTAGAAATACTGTACATATGTATTAGCAGTTCATATAAAATTTATCTTGCTTTTTCAATGAATACATACAAGTACTGTATATTTTTAGACATATTAGAACATACAGGGTTCCCCAGGACCTGGAAAAGTCGGAGAACTTGAAAATTTCTGGAAGTCAATGAAGAACAACTAATTTTGAAAACGTTAGGGCTGTCACAACTCAATATTAATCTTACCACGTGGTTATCTCATGGGCCATTTGCAAAATTTGCGAAGTTTTTCGAAGACAAACTTGCAAAATCTTCCACGTTTTCCAAGTAAAAATTCGCTAATTTGTCAACAGTTTCTGAGGACAAATTTGCAAAAGTTTAAAACCTAATTTGAAGATTTACAACCTTTTCCAACACAAATTCCAAAGCTTACAACTATGTTCGAGTGAAAATTTGCTAAATATTCATCAGATTATAGGATACTATTTTATAGTTTCTACACTTTCCGAATTTTTCAAATTTTAAAAAATTTTTCATGCCATTTTTTAAATTTTTTTGACTTTTTTTCATTAGCAAAGTATTGAATATCGTCCTCTGTTAATGTGGCTAATGATGGTGGACATTGGCATGTGTCAATTTCGCCATTGTCCTTGGTCAGTGAAATTTGTTCAAAAAAACCTGTACAAGTCAGGGAGGTTGAAAATAAAATTTTCAGGGTTATAAAAATGCATTTCTTAGGATCGATACATTGAGGATGTGGAGGTTCTTATTTTCAATATCATTTTTTAAGGATTGATAATATTTTTGTTCTGAATATTCTAACCGACCTTTTAAAAGGATTGATCATATACATGTATATATTTTTATGAATGTCCTAACCCGCAAATTGAGCTGTCAAAATTGCAATAAAATATTTTTTCTTACCTGCATTCCGTAACAAATCCCAAGAATTGGAATGTTACTGCG
>JAQGBX010004763.1:0-14767 GCA_034698745.1 Megaphyllum sjaelandicum | reverse complement strand
TTCCCTGACTTTTCCCTGACTAAAATCCAAAATTCCCTGACCAAAACTTACTCGTTAATGCATATCAATTTTTTTGTTATAAGGAAGATGAAAATAACAATTGCAATGAGAAGCTTGGCAAAACACTAGATTTTGTTACAAGAGGATTGGGGATGGAGCTGCTAGCAGAATGAGTGCAGAAATAGCATTTTGCTTTTATTTGGGAAAATTTCTCTGACCACTCACAAATTTCCCTGACATTTCCATGACTTCCATGACCACTTTTTCACCTGACTTCCCTGATCTGTGGCCACCCTGAAAATTAATTATACTATACTATTATATATGCATGCTCTCAAAGCAGAGGGGCAAGGGCGGAAACAGAAAATTTTGCAATCCTGAAGTTTCCAGGTTATCCATGTCTGGGAAACCCTGATTTACGTTTCTGGAAAATCTCCATTATTTCCGCATGCCAGCCATGCCTTCCATGTTAATTGACAAAATTGCAGAACTTTTCAAAATGATTGCCGACCATGATTTATTTGTTGTCATTTCCTGTCTGCCCAAACATTAGTAAAAGCCAATTTCCTGGTTGCATAATAAGAAATTCTATATGAAAACATGCGTATTTCCAAAAATGAAGAGTGCATTATGAATCAACACTATAGCTAGCTATATAATATTCAGGTGCAGGAGATGAACAGTATTTCAAGTAAACAATATGGCGCATCAGTATACATTAAAAGACTGTAAAAACACGCTATATTTAATCACCATGCTATTTACTTTTTATTGAAACTAATACTTATTATTTATAAACCATAAATATCAAAATTGCATATACGACGATACCAGCAAATAAGAGGCAGGGTTTTTGAAAAGCCGACCAATAGTAAATTGATTCGGGAAAAAACTGTGCATCGCTTGTTACAATTAAATATCTGATACTTTCGTTACTTTCATTTGACTGACCAGTTCATAGTTAGATGTTTCCCAGATTTGTTTGCAAACAAGGTAAGCAAACATTCAATGATTTGTACGCATGTTCGCAAAATGATTCAGCAAAAAATAAACTTAAAATGGCAAGTGCAATGTAAGCATTATTATTAAACGTTTACATAAAACCCCCAAAAATAACATGAATTCAATTATGTACAGTAGGTTTGGACCTCTCACTTCAAAAGTGAAAGTTTTTTTTTTCATTTTGAGATGAAGCAAGTTTGAATGAATGATAATGCATTGATCAAGTCTTTGCCAGTTCCTGCATATACCAAGAAATTAGTCGTTTTTTCCCTATAATCATGAACGGTTTGTTGCAGAATTCCATCATTGCCCACTCTCTTAGAGACAATATTTCATCATCGCCCCCACTCTAAGAGTTTATATTTTAATTGCGCCCTACCCCATAAAATCAGTCAAAATTATACATTAAAAGTTACATTTTAATAAGAAACTTACTGAAGTTGAAGCGATTGTTTTCAATTAAATTCAACACAATACCCTACAGTCAGAAAACAAAGGCCATATGGTAGTTTAACCTTGATTATTTTACTATCAAAAATATAATCGTACAAATTTGCCAGGTTGCCTTACTTGCACTGTTCCCTTGTTTACCCACTTCAATCTTTTCATGTCCACTTTGGGAATGTCTTAGAGCATTATCTTTTTTTTCCTTCAGCTTCTTCATCTTAATTTTCTTCATCGTCAAAAGCTTCTTTTTCTGTTTCGCTTTGAAAAAGATGAAAAGCGCTATTTTTGACCTGCTTCTTGGAATAACGCTGGCATCTGTCATCCAAGAAATATCGTCCAGTGATACAAAAAGTCCACCAACATTCTTCGATAGCTTGGGGTTTGGCACCAATGATTATGGACTAGGTGTAGTCTGGGATGCCTTTTTTGGCTTGGAACCTGAAGTAACCATGGACACAGTAAGTATGGATTTGCCTGCATGTCATACCTGTCAATACTCCCTGATGACATGTTTTGCAGATGGATCGCATCCGTTACAATGGCTACCCGGCGGAAAGCCACGAAACGACCACTCAGGATGGTCACATATTGAAAATTAACAGAATTCCATCAAAAGACAAATCAAGATTGCCAGTAGTGCTGGTGCATGGCACATTCTCCATAGCAGACTGTTGGCTCGGAAATAACAAAGAAAACAGCTTGGGTACGTAGTGTCTGCAGCATATTGCATCTTGTTGGAAGTTGTGGTTTCTGTAACATTTTAATACACGAAATACGACGAACTGATGCACCTTCAATATTTCAACTTAAAATGCAAATTCGTAAACACCAAAAAAGTAGCAGCTCGTTTGCAAAAGTTGTTGAAATAAGATGCTCCAATAATGCTGTTAACATTTCGAACTTCAAATTTTATTTGAATTCAGCATGCACCATTTTAAAAGAGCTGTGCCATTTCGAACTTATATCTTTCATGAACTTTTCGAATTTCAACATGCAATAGTTATAAACTTTTCCATGATGCATTTTAAATGTTATTTATTATTTACAGCATTCCTTCTCGCTGATGCTGGACTAGATGTATGGCTACTCAACCTAAGAGGATGTCAAAATAGTCTTGGACATATCGAGTGGGATTCCGGTCCATTTTCGAAAAACTTTTGGGCATTTAGGTAATTAAATGGGGATTTCATGTACGAGGGATGTTCATTCAGTTTACGCAATTATTTATGAAAAAACGGCTGTTTGATATTTAATAAAATTTGTTGGAAAAATTCTTCCATAATTCCTGAACATATTTCAACATTAAAACATATGTTTCAAAAATTACACGTTCTTAAAATGGACGGCCAGTGTCTGTCAGAAATGCTGATTTGGAAGCTTTCCATGTTTTCCAGGTCTGGGGGAGATCCTAAATAAACCCTCTTTATGCGTTTTTCCCAAAATTCAGTGCGGGAGGTTCGGGGATTTTTTCTTATATGCTGAAACGCAGGATGTTTACAGAAGCCCTTGTGATTATACAATGTGAGTCAGGTAACATGGACCAATTGCTCTATGGCCACTTGATGTGCGCATTGGTAGCGTGCTTATTTCCGCTTGCAGTTTTACAACACTAACGTAAGGGGATGAACATCAGTATGTTTATACTGTATCCAGCTGTTTCGTTACGTTATTGCCTATCTATGCATGCAAATTCATTCAAATCGGCTGGGTTTGGAAAGGATAAATGGTGTGATTATGATATGTAGCATTTGACATTCCTAGAGGTGTTATTCTCTCGTTAAAATTGTATGGCCAATGTTACGTGAACATCATTAGTTTTCCTGACCAAAAAAATAAGCACACTCCTAATTTAAGCACGCCTTCAAATGATCAATGACACTTAACAAAAAAAAGCAACCAAACACTGCACGGTGGCTGATATCGAGGGGCCATAGAGCTATTGGTCCGTGTTACGTGACTACCACAGCACACTGTATGTTGCTATATGTTGCTTACCTCAGATTTGATTTGTTAAAAATGCATCTCCCAAAATGGATTTTTTTTAATAATAGATAACGTTTACGTGTATTTCTGTACCAAATTCCATTAAAATTCATACAGCCGTTTTTGTGGCTTACAACGTACAAAGCCTTTTTAACTAAGGTAGAATTTTGGCACACCATCCCAAACATTACAAAAATCATGTTGACACGAAGGTCAGTTAAAACAAGTTTGTTGTGCGTTCATAGCCAAGGAGTTCCAAAATATGGTTTTACAGATTGGTTGTTAATAAATCCTAAATTCCTAAATCATTCCAAATTAAACAGAAGATCCCTTTGCATCGCTCAGCATCTTTACTAGAGTTAAATGGCGTACTTTTTCAGCTTTGATGAAATGGCAAACTACGACATGCCAGCAAGTGTTGATTACATTCTCCAAACAACAGGACAAAGTCAACTACATCTAATTGGTCATTCGTTGGGAGGCGCGTTGCCAATCTTAATGTTGGCAGACAAACCTCAATATAATGATAAGGTAAGTTCTAAGCTTAAAAAACTACTAGATGTCATTTATTTAGTACTTTAAGAGAATTTTGAGCGTGCAAATTGCAAGCATCAAGATCATAAACAAAAATATCATTGCATTTTTTACAAATTGAAATACTTTTCTTTAAAACCAAAGTTTAATTTTAGATTTTAATTGTAACAATTTAAGTTTGGAGTATTGCATTTTATTAATTTATTTGCATTTTACTGACTGTTTAAGAAAACAATCAAACACCAATAATACAATTTTGCGTGAAACTTTGCTGAAAATTATTTTATGCTAATTTCCATTTTAATACTGAGAGAAGCGGCAGTACACAAAATATATACATGTACAGTACGACAAAATAAACTTTTCTATATGACGTCACGCATGACTTATTGATTTTTCTCTTGTTATCATTTGACATAGGTCAAAGCCATTTTTTCTCTAGCACCAGTAGGAAACTTAGCCGATTTCACATATCACATTAAGTGGGTTGCAAATTTTGAACCAGTTTACCAGGTATAGTAATGATGCTTGTTAGAGCTAATTTTTCATGCTTAAAGTGATGCCGTAAAAATTACCTTAGTCCTGCTAACTTTAAAAAACTTATGCATTGTGAAGACATTGCAAATCCAGGCGCGGACATTTTGTTTGATTAGGCTGAAATATTTAACATTTTCTTTGTAGATATTGACGCAGATAACGTCTTTATACGAGCTACACATACCAATATCCAAGAGAACAATTGGAACACTGTTTAAGATATATGGATCAATCTATAAATTACCTATTTCAAAACACCTTCTTATCGATGCGAAGAATTGGAATTTTGTAAGTATAGATCGAGTGTGCGTATGTTAATCTAGTTCCATGATTTACACTGTGTGCATTCATTTACATGATATTATATCGGATGTCCCATTTTAAGGGATCCACTGAAAAATCTCAGAAATTCAACACCATTTTCTTCAAAGAAGTCCCATATTTATAGGACATTCGAATGTTTCGCATAAAAATACCATTTACTCATTATAACCTTTTTTCATTACAGATTTTTAAGTAGCATTTCAATATACCGTGTGAGTAAATAGTCTGTTCTATTCGCTACATTGTATGAAAACTCTAGCACCTGGTTTGTTTTGAATAGAGCTTTTCTGCAATGCAGCGGTGTTATGCATGGATGCAAACATACAAGAAGCCCTGCAGTCATTTGTTGTGTGGTGATCGATAATATTAAATGTTGCAAATGGAGCCATTATACTAATTTTTCGACGCCCTACAACTATCCAATTGCCTTTTTCTTTGTAGCTATTACCGTTTAAGACTTGTGAATTAAAGGCTCTTGAAATGGGCCTTAAGGAGCCAAATTGTTTAGGCAACACTGCATTCCGAACCGTATGGTTACTATATGTTCCCCATATCCGATTTTCCATATTGGCACCATGTTGATGATTGGGGAGTGGACAGACTTTTTACTCACGAGGTATAATAAAAATAAGAGGTTCCACTGAAGAAATTAGCGTTGACTTTACGTAAAACAACGCCAACTATGCCAAAACAGATAGCGCCATTTTGTGACTCCATTCATAACAAACAATTTTTGTCTATAACTTTTTTTCTTAAAGGAAAGTTATATTTAGAAATATAAGTTCTTATTTTCCGAGAAGTTTCAGTGCATACTTTAAAATGGGAAACACGGTATACTGATCAATGTATTGTTTTATTTAAGAAATCATTCTCATTTATTTCTTAAGATTAAAAAAATACATCCATTTAAACAGAACACCGATAACCGATACGTTATTGTATCACTTATAGTTTATAAAATAGATATCATTTTACGAAATAATTGAATAGTTTATTAATTTATTGCATTGAATTATATAGACACGAGCACCTAATTACTTTACAAGCACGCTTAGTTCAACATCATATCTTCTACTTTATCATTATAATCAGGTAAATTGCTACTTTTTATCAGTTAACATTAGTTAAAACTTTAGTCTTAATGTAAAAATTGCGGAAATCACGCCAGTGACAGATTTTTGAACATAACTTCCATTAGTTATTAATTTACGAATTACTTAAATAAATTAAACAAATATTTTAGAAGTAAATTTACTCAAAGTTCCGTTTCGATTAATCTCAAATTCATCAACGTTGTACTTAATTTGGAAAATTACAAAGATAACTTCGTAATGAAATTCAAGAAAAATGTACCTATTCATTACAGCGCATTTTGTATTGCATGGTTCCCCCAGAAATTGCCTTTTCAACTTCTCTGACTTTTCCAAGTTTTGAAACATATTGTCCTGACCAATGACAACATCAAAATTGACATATGCCAATGCCATCCACAATTTTTCAAAATTGACTCAGGACAATATCCAATATTTTTGAAAAATTTATTAATGACAAAATCAACAAAGAAAATTTTTTAAACATTTACAAAATTAGTATGAAAATTTTTACTCTGACTCTTGCAAATGTATCCCCGGAATCTGTTGAAAATTTTGTATATTTGTCCTCGGAAACAGTGAAAATGTTAAAAATCTGTACTCAAAAACAGTTAAAAATGTTGCAAATTTGTGCTGGAAAAGGTTGGCAATCTTAAAAATTTGCAAATTTGTACTGGTCAAATTTTACAACTTTTTTGCAAATTTGGCCCTGAACTGACCACTTGGAAACATTCATTTTGGATTGCGACAACTGAACTGATCAGGGCTGAAAGTCAGGGGAATTCATCCCCTGACTTTTTCAAAAATAAGTCATTTTCTCCCAACTTTTCCAGACATTTTCAAGTTTCCTGACCTTTCCAGGTTTTCCAGGTCTGAGGGAACCAAGTATTATTATTTTCGGGAATTACTTTTAAAAAAATATTATAACAAATAGTGTTATTATTGAATTCAGACGCATGACCTGATAAATTTTAATTAGTTACTTAGAAGCAATGGTGCAATAGGACTTCGACATTACAATTGGGGTGAAGATACAAACGTGGCTAAATATGGCGACGTAAGTGATCAAATGTACAATTTCATTTATACAATTTAATTTTTTAGCAAAAGTGTAACAATATTTCTTTTCTTGGGTACTTTCAGCCTTATCCTTCATTGTATAATCTGAGTGTTGTGCGAGTGCCAGTTCACTTGTACTATGGAAGTGATGACACGCTCATAAGTGAGACCAACGTTAGGTATTTAAAAGATAGACTGCCAAATGTAGCAGCGTTTCAAAAATTAAAAGACTGGGACCATGTAGATTTCATTTGGGCCAAAAATGCCGCAATGATGTTGTACAACAGCTTGATCGAAATAATTAAGAATTGCGAGTAGAGAAAACTATGGAAAACAGCGAGGTTAAGTTATACGTATGCCGGGCACTTAACATTTCTCGGCACTTTACATTTCTTGAGCTAACCACGTAGAAGCATTAGTTTTGGATTGTGGCAACATTAATACGTTGAATAATTTCCTTGACTTTTTCAAAATAAAGACAAACTTTCTGGCATTCTGGTTAAAAAATACGAATGAATCAATAAACAATCTGAAAAGTATCCAACTTTTGCTGTCTTTTCCAGATTATTTATTGATATTTATTATTTTGTAATATACAGAATATACTCATCGCTTTACAATTCAGCATATAGTATATTACTAATATATAATCCACTATTAAATAAGGCATTTATAAAATATCATTAATTTAAATAAAATATAATCCCAGCTGATCTTTAGCAGAATAGTCCTAACAGATTTACAGTTTTACAGTGTAGTTCGGAAAAAGCGATTTCAATTTTTTTAGATTTAAACATTTTAAAATTTAAATTGTCATTTTTTTAAAAAAAAATAGATTGATTCAATCTTTTCCACCACAGCAACGTAAGTTGATACAACTTTCCTTATCAGACCTAGAATTTTCAAAAATACATAAAATCAGTAAGAACAAAATAATACCAGCTATCGTTTTATCAGTATGCAGCTGTAATAAACTGTAAATATACAAATATTCATTATTTAACATTCACTTGTAAAATATATGTGGTGCATAAGAATATATAAATCATTTAAAATTTTTAAAAAAGATATATTAAAGCCATAAGCATGTGATTAAAGTTACATTGTGATTCGAGATTACAAAACTGAACTAATTAACATTATCACAGAATAAACGAATACAGGGCATCCCCAGAAATGTCATTCAACTTCCCTGACTTCTCACTGGTTTTTCCAGGTTTATAAACAAATCGACACAGGGCAATATTCAACATTTTGAAAAAAATTCAAAATTAACATATGAAAATTATGAATACTTTACAAAATTAGCATGAAAAAATTAAAAAATTGTTTTTGAAAAATATTGAAAGTTTTGAAAATTTGTACTCGGAAAATTGTCACGAATTTTGCAAATTTGTACAGGGGAAATTTTAACAAGTTTGCAAATGAGCCCTGAGCTAACCTCGTAGAAGCATTAATTTTAGATTGTGATAACATTAATACGTTATTTCCCTGACTTCATTAAAATAAGCCATTCTTCCCTGACTTTTCCAGGTCTGGGTTAAACCCTGGAGTATTAGGTCACTTTTCCTGAGAATGTTAAAAAAACCAATAAATATTGGCTTCTGTATGCAAATTGTACATGTATATTACTGTTTAATGTAGCATTAGGTTGCCAGTCCTTGCAATTTGACTTTTTAAACGATATTTTAAATATACAAGCAGTAGTGTTTACAGTAAGTTTTTCTTTACTGTGATAGAAATGTAGGCCTACTGTATGCTAAAGTTAAGGCAAGTAATACGCTCCGCCAACTGGAAAGTATGACTGTAGTAGGCCTAATAAATAAAACTGACGCAAAAAAGTGATAAAATATCGTTTTCAAATGGTTTCCAAACCTCTGCCACAGCAAAAATTGTAGCACATATAGAATTCAAACATATTCAAAAACTGAGAACAATCCCACTAATTCTAAACCCCCAAACAATTGTTGAGTAAATATAATCAAAGAATGAAATGAAACAGAGGTGGTGAAAAAGCAAAGTTATGATAGTGCATCTGTGATTTCAAATTTGAGATTATATATTTATTTGGAACAAACAATTGTAACAAATTTTGTTGCAAACTCAACAAAAGCCAACAAACAGAATGCCAAAAGGCTGATTTGTGATAACATTTCATTAGTTTTAATTTGTCTGTCTCCTTTTAATTGAGATACAAATCGTAAAGTTCCTAAAATGATACTTGGTGGCGGCATGGCATAACGCTGATGACTTTTCGTAAACAACTGCCATATTTCATGGTTAATAGATATTGCAAATCTTATTGCACAACGACATGTTTGTGGAAGTGTATAAGCATCGTCGCATATGATAAGCCAGACAACAGGAAGAGGAACAAAGAATGTAATAAACTGCAAAATTAATACGTATTGATGCAGTTGTTTAATATTCGAATGCATTGCGAGTTTGTGTTCGTGAGGCCAAGGACAGACATAAAACGAGAACACTTTGTCGCACTTTGATTGCGATTTCCTACACAGTATCACGAATTGTTCCTAATGCTTCACACACAAACATCCAGAAAAGAACATGTTTTTATAAACTTTATTCCCGCCTTTGGTCAGTCTTTTCAACACTATGTGACATAAATAAGACAAGCACAAGTTACAGAAACTTGCATGAATTGAAGATCAATTAAATAACCTTGAACACAGTTTCTCCACAACGTGCAATTAAAACCATGAAAAAATCCTATAAGGACGTACACGTAAGCTAATTTCCGATCATGATGGGCAAACTTTGCAAATTATTTTTCAGTCGAACTTTAATTTTAGCCAGATTCTTTCCTCAAAACGCAACATTCAATTGCCAGTACAGAATTTTTCTCCTGCAATGCAAAAGCAGAGTCCGGAACTTGGGCCAAAAATGGTTTTATAGGTCGGCCAGCATATATTAAGTCTACATATTTACATCACTGATTGGTACATTTTATTTACCAAAGTACTGAACCTGAGACATAGCCTGCCATCCAAAAACATTGGCTTAAGATACTATCCCAATTAGACTGAGAAATCATGATTAACAATCAAGTACTGTATATGATGATTTGTAATACATCATAACACATCTTGTGTACTCAATGATAATACCAACCGAGAAATGTACTCTTAACTTCAAAGGAAGTTTTGCTGAACCAATGAAAAATGTCAGTCTATGATTCAATGTCACATTTTCTTAAAACTTCTTATAAATTTCAAAAATGCATTTTCAGCAATGTGCTTTAAAATGAAAATGTTGTTCCTCGAAGATCTGTAGGAACATCTAGTGGACTCGAACAACAATCTCATGTTGTTTTCCCAAAACTTTTGGCAAATGCCAAAGTAATAAAACATGCGCAGACCCTGACAAACACATGGTACAAACAATGGACAATGACTGCACCATTTGTGGAATGTATGTTTGACTTGAACAGGAAGACGTTTAAAATCGGGTTATATTACTCCACTCATACGTCGTCTGGACCCTCATTAGACAACAGGTGAAGACGTTCAGTAGACTCTTTATCCAGGGTAGGTTTTCTGAAAATGGTTGTACAGTAGGTCAACGAGCATGCTGCACTGAAGAATGTCCTGAGAATAGCTTAATCATGACATGCTAGCAAGCTCAAGTAGCGACGCATCTTTTCTGTATTGTTTAGTGAATTGGATTGAAGACATATGTTAATGTTCACCCAAGGTCATGCTAGTTCGTCAGTTAATGCGTGACGGGAAATTGCTCAAAAACCAGCACAAAACATTGATATTTCAAGTTTCCTATTGATTATTCCATTCATTATTCGAACATGGTTTTAGACATAACATTAAATAATTGACAATACGGATTTTTTTCAGGGGATAACGAATGAAAATGAATAGAAATTTCCTTTTATAAATTTCCAAGGCATTAATTTTAAATAAATATTGAAATAAGTTTAAAAAAGCGCCATCTACATTTGTAGGAACCAACAATGAATATATGAAAGCCCCAATTCCAAGTCATTTCCCATGTGCCATCAACAGAAAAAAGTATTTAAGTTTACGTCTGAGAATATTCAAAACCAGTACTCATGCAGAATGGTCCTCAAGGAAATAAAGAAAATAGTCTGGATCTAGCGCAGATGCAATAGATGTGGCAAGGCTAATGAGTATTATAATGGTAAATTCCTTAAGTCAAAATTCCGGTATAACACCCACCAGCACAATTTCCCACTTCAGTTACACATGGTTGATATTGGAAAAATCAAAGGAAAATTCACCAAAATGACCAATAAAAAGCACCAGGCAAAATAACCAAGCTCGCCTTCCTGGTCAAAAAACAATTGATCCATTCTTTTTCTTTTGAGTTTCTTATCTATACACATTCAACTAATAAATCAGGGTGCAGAAGAAATTAAATTCTTAGACCGGTTTGTGCATCCCTTATTTGCCAAAAAGGTAAATTTATAAGCTGGTGTGATCAGTCGATGCAACGGGTACACAATTATTCTTTAGGGTGCTTTAATATTTTGTTATCAAAATCAAATTGGAAACGTGAGCCCGATTGGTGGTGAAACGTCATTTGTTTAAAAACAAATACTTCGGTCGTGTCAGGGTGATTTATTGATCAATTAAAAAAACAGGGCTAGTGCTAGAGACGAAAAGCACTTGTCTGGGCAATCCAATAAATTGAGGATATGCTCAACGGTAATTTTCCGTAATTATATAAATTCCAGGAAGCTGAAAGCCTAGCATGTGGTGAAAAGGTTTTCTTACGATTTCAGAATTTATGAAAACAATACTGAAAATGATGCGATGATTGCGGAGCACGGTAATTTGTGTAGTTTAACATGTACCTGCTGCCATTTATGAAAAAGAATTTCCTCTGAAGTTTCAATTTTTTTCCATAATTATTAACAATCAAGAAACTGACACATGCAAAGGTGTATGTGGTGTTGTCATGCATAAGCAGTAATCGCAATGGTTATACAGACAAATACATAACTTCTAGCAATTCTATGCATGGCCAACAAAAGCATCAAGCACGGAAGCGCATCAGTCACCAAAGAAAAGCACTAACTTACAAGCGCAAAGTTACCTGTATCCAAAATCAAGGAAAGTTTATCTAGTTTGTCCTACCTTCCAAAGTTTTCAGCATCCTCCAGCGTCTCTGGTAGTTGTTTACCGAGAGTTTCCGGTAGGGTGATGGCAGCCAATCCCGAGAATAGAGAGCAAATTCCAAAAATAACAAGCGGTAATGCTGGGCTGATAGAACTCTGCAGAAAACAAAAACAAGTTACTGAGCTGGTAATGAGATGTTAGACTTAAATTCAAACAGACGCTTATGAGAACATTAAATCACAGTTTTCGAAAGATTTTTGATTAGCCAAGAGTACTTAAAAAGCACTTATGAATTCCAAATTTCTGTTTTTAAATTTGCAAAGCGTGGAAAACGATTGAATTTATCAAAAACAAGAAGTGATATTTGTTTTGCTGTCATTTAAGTGCATATTTTGGCCAATATTTCAGAAAAATTCAAAATAATCCATGGTTACAATTTCCATAAATTTCAAGAAACACATCCATGGTGTTAAATATCAACTGTCAGGCCAATGAAAATGTACATGTAAAAATGTTTTGAAAAGTTGACTTTTCCCTCATATAATTTTTTTTTTCAGAAAAAAAAAATCGTAAAATTTAAAATTATATTGTGTCATACCAGAAAGCTTGTCAAGCCATATAAGAATTTATCAGAACAGTCATTTAAAAATGTTTACCCCTTGATTTAAAAACTAACTAACTACATCAGGTGTCTCGTCTTTTCAATTCTTACAATTAAATCGTTAAAACTGGATACCGATTAAAGTTAAAGGGCAACTTACCAAAGTGGCAATGTACGGTGCCACAACACCTCCAAGATGGCCGATCATTGAACTCATGCCAATCCCGTTGTTTCTGAGAACAGTGGGAAAAAGCTCAGCAGAAAACACATAGATAATGCCAAAAGCAGCTGAGGCTCCAAATTTCCCAATCAGTGCCAAAGTGATGGAAAGCCAAAGATAATCTGGAAATAATAAAGAACATTTTATCAATAAAATTCTATCAAAAGGCTGCATTCCTAACATACCCAAGGTTCTTAGAATTGTTTTACAATAATATTAAAAACGGTTCAAGATGTAATTTTGCAATTTAGTGTCGTTACTTGCAAACATGTTACGCAGTGACTGAATGATAAATGCTCCCTTGCATCAAAAACAGAAAGCTGGCAAATCCAGATTAGAAAGCAAGTAAGACAAAAATAGAGACAAATTTTAAAATTGCAAGTACTTGAACAATTGTAAAACAGCATTTTGAATAAATAAAGGTATCATACTGTATATTATGCAGTGGTACATTTTTTCATACTTTAAAAATGTAAGATGAACTACTCGTTAATTAACTACTATATTTTAATAGATTGAGCTTGAATCTGTCATGTTGGTTTTCTAGACAAAATACTGTAAATCTTGCCCTTTTCCAAAACAAAGTTCACGCATAAAACACACATCCATTAAGGTACAGTATTTGATGGCGAAGTGACAAGCTGTCACAAAGCCAAAAGGTCAGGTCAAAGGCCAGAAACGGCGCCCTCTGGGCGAGTTCAAATATGCGTCCGTACGCATTGTAGGGACGCCTAACTGTATTCAAAGAATTCTTGTAGGGTGCTCTAACAGTTTTCAAATTAATTATGTTCACGGCAATACATTTACTTGTTTTAATAATGTGTTAGACATGATCATATTTAAATCTGGGGCCTCGTTTAAGAAATATATTTTGAAATCACAATTGATCCATCGCAACCACTAGGATTTTACCCACCTGGTGTAGATGGCACGAGGGCTGTACAAGTGCCAGCTATGCCGCCAATGATCATGCATCCACAAAGCGGCCAGCGCCTTCCGAGTCTGTCCAAAACCAGCATGCCAAAAATGTACGATGGAATTTCAACTGCACTGACTATAACGAAATTCCAAAATTCGTTTCCACCTAGACTGGGCGTGGACATGGTTATTCCATAATACGCAATGGTATTCATTAACCTGAAAAGAAATAAGTCAAAGAGTTAATTTCCAATGACAAATTTTGAACACCGTTCAACAAAAAACTGAACTGGAAATCAACACTGCAAATTCATCATTGTTCAATATGAATAACTTTGGTGAAATTTCTTTTAAAAAGTGCAGATAGGGGTTAAAATTCAATGTCAAGATAGTTTTTTCTTCTTCTTCTTCTTCTTTTTTTCAAAAGGCTAGCCAATCAAACATATATCTCTGAAACAAATCCATGTTAAGGATACAGAGAAATACTGATTTTCAGAAGAAATCAGCAGAAATTTGACAAAATGCTGAAAATAGTAAATGTGAAGATGCTAAAATTTCAACATCCTTTTTATGCCGTAAAAAAAATTCCCTATCCTAACTATTATTTATATAATATCAACGAATTAAAAACAGTATATTGATTTTTCTGAATGATAAACACTGATAAATTACCAATAAAGTCTGACAAAATTCCACACCTCAACTAAATTCGTTTTTAATGTTTTCACATTATCTATATAAATAAAAATGTAAAATTTCGTTTGTTACTGACCTCACATCTCCGAAAGTTCTTTACCGATTGCTTTGAAATTTTCACTCAATGTTACATTCGCATAGGGCCCCAATATAGTATAACTTTAATTTCGATGTCACACCTGTGACAGCTACAAACATGCTTTTTTTGTAACAAGGTCAAAAGGATTTTGTGAGATGGCGC
>JAQGBX010004762.1:0-14767 GCA_034698745.1 Megaphyllum sjaelandicum | reverse complement strand
TGAGTGTAATCACACTAAACACTACCAGTGGTGAGTGTAATCACACTAAACACTACCAGTGGTGAGTGTAATCACACGCAACACTACTCGTGTGGTGCGTGTGATCACACTCAACACTGCTTTTGGGTGCGTGTAAACACACTAAACACTACTGGTGTTACGTGTAACCACACTCAACACTACTCGTGTGGTGCGTGTAACCATACTCGACACTACTCGTGTGGTTCGTGTCACTATACTCAACACTGCTGGTGATGCGTGAAACCACACTCAGCACTACTCGCGGTGAGTGCAACCACCCTCAACACTGTTTGTGGCTCGTATTCGCCTACTATCAACGCGTTCGTTGTGCGAGGTTTCCTCCTCTTCAAGAGGGTTCCCCTTGTCCTTAATTCCCGGGGATCTTGTCGAATGTATGTCCCCAAATGTTTTGTCATCCATTTGAAACAATGCTGTTCATATAATTGTCCATCTGGTTTTCATATAAAACACGAGTGAAACTGTGTTCGTCCTTCGTTTTCTAACCGAATTGTTTTGATTTAGCGTGAGGGCATTAATTTTGAACGATGTACTCGATTGCGTACGTGGTGTGTGATGCACGTTTGCACGATGACGTCATTTGGATGTCTTCCTATTTCCCCCGATTTGCGTCATTATTATATACTGTACGTTTCGTACGTTCTTTGCACGATTTGCTCTCTCTCTCTCTCTCTCTCTTTGTATATTTCTCTTCAACTTTCACCCCTCGCATATTTTTCCTATCTGCAATTTTTCCTCTTTGTCTCTTGAACTACTTATTTCTTCCTATATTTACGACTATTTTCACTATAAGAAGCACTATTTGCCTTCGGCCACCGAAATGCTACAAAACCCAATTTTTTTTTTTTGAATGGTAATATTTTTTTTTTCATTTTAATTTCAGTTTTTAGTTTTCTTTGTTTGCACGATATGACTTGTGCCACTTGTCGAACAAAGAAAAATTTCCCGAAATATATATTGCCACGATAATATATATATATACGCCGAGAGCCACATAAACATTCACTTATTCCGTAAATATATATTCTTTATATATTTTCATAAACGCTGAACAAACACTATTTTCGTCACCATTTTTTGTGGAAAGATTTTCACATTTTTTCTATACTTCGGGATTTTTTATCACTCTTATTCGTATATATTACACGCTATCACGAAAAATATATTTCGACACTTTACACACACACATACCGGAATTTTTGAATTTTTTTACGATTCGCGCATGCATTTTAAATGCATTTTTTATTACTCGGGAAACAAATGCTGAACACTTTTGCGATTTCCGAACACTTACATTTTTTTTAAACAAATTTTTTGGTATTGAATTTGCGCACATTTTTACAAATCACGCAAATGTATTTTTTGTAATGCAGTTTTTTTTTGTCGCGGAACTTTTTATCACTTTCTTTCTCAAATATTTGACAGTCGATTTTTCGACTTTTTTTAATTCGATATATAGCGTATAGGAATTTGCTTTTTTATCTTTAAAAATAATTGAATTTGAAATCTATATATATTTCTCTACGTTTTTTAGTCTCTCGACTTTTATATTTCAAAAAATATATTTTTTTAAAAAAAAACTGACGTAAATTATTCATAACACATTTAATGTCCATTTTAATTATAGGCGTAAATAGTAAATGCAAGGCTTGTGACGTAGGTAAGAGAAAGCAAATCAATATTCAGTTTTATATATACACTTTTTTCCACTATATATTTCTAATAATTAAAATAATTGCGACAGTGATTCACACGAGAAATTTTAAAAACAAGTTCTTACTTATCCCCACCCCCTTTCCGAGTATTCTATAGTTTCGAGTAAAACTTAAGCATGATTTTATGTATTTTAAGTTTGCATTTTTTTTAGTACGGTCTCAAATCCCCCTCCTAAAATATTTTTTAAAAAAAGTTGAGGTATACCTTAACTAATTAAATCAAGTTAATATTTGCATAGTGGCATCTCCGATATTTCTTTTTTTTAATTTCAAAACAACGAAGAAAATTTGCTGATGTGATTTTAATTTTTTAAGTTTTTTGATCGTCCATAAAATGTTTCTTAAAACTCATTCACGTTTGTTTTTTTATAGTAAAATCTGGAAGAAATTAAAAATTATAGAAGAAAAAAACCTTTTACTTAAGCTTATATATCCTGAAATTGGCCGCGTATTTTTTTAAAACTTAAAAATGATTTTGCGCATTTACCTGGGATCAAGGTCGCTTCATTAAAGTATCAAAAAGTTAATAAAACTTTTATAATGTAAAACTATTTTTTATCATGTAAAACTATATATTTTTATAATGCTTAAGTAATAATATTAAAGTATCAAAAAGTTAATAACACTTTTATAATGTAAAACTATTTTTTATAATGTAAAAATATAAATTTTTATAATGCTTTGAAATTAAAGTATCAAAAAGTTAATAACACTTTTATAATATAAAATATATTTTAATCATGTAGTAATATATATTTTTATAATGCTTTGATATTAATGTAACAAAAAGTTAATAACACTTTTATAATGTAAATCATAATTATTTTACATGATGTAATAATATATATTTTTATAATGCTTTGATATTAAAGTATCAAAAAGTTTTTTATAGTAAAATCTGGAAAAAATCAAAAATTGTAGAAGGGAAACCTTTTTACTTAAGCTTATATCCTGAAATACACTTTTATAATGTAAAGAATAATTATTTTATATGATGTAAAGATATATTTTTATAATGCTTTGATATTAAAGTATAAAAAAGTGTTTACGAATTAACTCTTCGATACATCTATTGACAAGGGTACTCAGACAGAAGCTTTACGAACGTGACTTCATGATTGCTAAAAGTGCCGATCGTAACGATTCTGCATGTCTGAGTTTTCTCCGTTATTTCTACATTCACTAATTTCGTCGTTTTTTTTATACAGTATAAGATAAAAATAACTTTATCGTTTTAATTCGTGGACATTTTATGGACGATCTCTCGAATAGTGAATAATGAGTCGTGTACTTAACGGATGATCCTATACTAAACGTTACTTCCGCATTACTATTATAATTTTTTTTTTGTTTTCGTTTTAATCCAAAAGTTTGAACGATTTGAGCATGTCGTTGTATTTTTCGGAATTTTTAATTTTTGACCGTTTCTCGTATATATTCGAAGAGATGTTTTTTGTCCCGTCGTCGTTTCCCCCGAGTCTATTTTATATCGTTTTTATTTTACTTTTCTAAACCCCCCCTATTTTGTAGGTTCTTCTATTTATATACTTTCCTATATATGATACCTATATATCTGTTTACTACTATTTTTTTTTCTCTCTACGAAAAACTTGTCTCTTCTAAATATAACTTTTCTACCGTTCTTGGTCTGACTCGCTGGGATCACTTCTATTTTCAGATTCCGAACCTTCATACCATTTCCCAACATTCACACCACCTGAACTTCCCAAGCGAGTCAAGTTAAGAGGTAGAAAAAAAAACGAAAAACCTCCTCTACTATTTTTTGTTTTTTTTAATATAATGTATATCTATACAGGTATATATGAACACCAACTTTTTAGATGCACATCAACCGATTTTACTTTTAAATTAGGATGAAATACAATTTTAGAAACCCCTTATATTCACGTATATACCGGTACACGTAATGCTAAACATTTCCTATCAAGCAACTCCAATAGTACTTAGTTTTCCATTTCAAGTTTTATTGGATTTTCCTCTCAGACGTAATTTGGCAAATTTGTACTCGGGAAACGTTTCAAATTTAGCAAATTTGTACTTGGAAAACGTTGAAAGCGTTTAAAATTATTTGCAGATTTGTACTCTGGAATCGTGGAGAATTTTGCAAATTCAAAGTTTTCCATTCCAAGTTTTATTGGATTTTCCTCTTAGACGTAATTTTGCAAATTTGTACTCGGAAAACTTTTCAAATTTTGCAAATTTGTACTTGGGAATCGTGGAGAATTTTGCAAATTCAAAGCTTTCCATTCCAAGTTTTATTTTGATTTTCCTCTCAGACGTAATTTTGCAAATTTGTACTCGGAATACGTTGGAAATTTTGCAAATTTTCACTCTGGGAAACGTTGAGAATTTTGCAAATGTGTCCTCAGATAATGTGGAGAATTTTGCAAATTTATACCCGATTTTTAAGCCTGGGTGGAAAAACGGTTAACAAATAGTAACGTATGCATTTCCTAGTAAATATTATTCAATTTATGAGTTGCTTTCTAAATTTCTGGTATTTAGAACTCCTTCGGTTAGAAATTAGCGAAATTTTCCACATTTCCCGAGTACAAATTCGCAAAATTTTTAGCGTTTTCCGTGTACAAATTTGCAAAATGCGTTTGAGAGGAAAATTAAATAAAAATTAGAATAAGTACTATTGGACTTAAAGCATCAATACCCCGCTTACGCGTAATGCTAATAATCGCTGAAATTTTTCAAAAGTGACATAAATATTACCCGGGTTGTTATTTTTTCTCCGCAAAGTCAAAATTATTTATCCGCTTTTCCTAACTGATCAACAAAGGCGTTACATTCCCTCGGTTCGTATTTCAAAAAAATCATAAATACAGTATAGAAGTGAAAATGTTGAAATAATTATAGGAAAAGCTGAAGAAAATTTTCTACTTTTTAGAGAGAAAAAACGTTTCCTATTTATTATTTTGTCACTGGGAAAATTTACGATTTAAAACATTACGAGTACGGGTTATCCACTCTCTCTGGGACATTTTTTTCTAATAATTTGTTTAGGGGAAAAACTGTACTTTAATATTCAGCGATAAAATGATTATATTAGTATTAATTTTACTTTTTAAAAAAATGTGATGTGCATTTGAATGTTCTCCAATTGCATTATCTTCTCATACACGCTCCTAAATCACAAGCATTTTTCACAAGATAACACGCACACAAAATATATTCACTTTTTAAAGGCCAAGCTCGTGCAAAACGCAAGTATTTTTATGAAAATGAAATTCAAAATATGTCCGAAATTATTTTAAGGATAAGGGTTTTTAAAAATAAATATCACCTAAATCGTAAAAAACTTTCATAGGGTTGTGGTATAAGGTAGACAACCTTTATCGCGTTATAAAATGGGATTAAATGATATAAATAGTACTTTTTAGTTGTTTTTTATTATAAAAAATATATTAAAAATTGTTTATTAGTTTTAACTACGAGTGTAGGCGTAGCTAGGTTTTTAAGTTTAGAGGAACATGTTCTGACGTTGTTCATTATCTATGCGAATTTTACGAAGATAGCTTTTTAAGATTCAAAATTTAATATTTGAAATATGTTTTAAGAATGAATCTAATTTAATTAATTAAATAAAAGAGCATGCGTAATAAATGCTATTTTATTTTTGTTTTATTTATTTTTTTAATTTTAAATGAAGAAAGAAAAATAATAAAACAACATTTCTTAAAATTTAATGTCAAAAATAATTATATTTTTTTAATATATTTAAATATTTTTAAGTATTTTTAGATAATTCGAAATAAACGCTGTGAGAAATTTGAAATCCTGAAATTTCCAATCGCTAGTTAATCTATCGACAAATTATTTATTCTGTCTTAAACGTTGAATTAATGCCAAAAATTAATCTTCGAAAACAATTCGAATGGAAAATGGACGGTAAGGATTCCCTTTATGTCCTAAATATAATTAAGTCATATATATTTTTAGTAAATATTAAATTTTTTCCGAATAATATTAGAAGATTTGTGTCAAATTTTTATAAGACTAATATCCGAAGAATGTGTTAAACCTTATTAGTAAGATCTTGTCACTAGTAAATTAGTAAATCTTATCAGTAGATTTAGTTAACTTTTTCTGATTTTGTTAAATTTACCTCAATTTTCGATGGTACCACGCAAATGTGCTTTTTTCTACGAATAATTTTCGATTTTTGTAAGTATATATTAGTAGTTAAAATAGTTTAGAGTTAGGATCAATTGTCCTAAAAGGCAGATTTACACATTAAGGAAGTTTTAACGAAACAATTCCGAAACTGGAAGCTCTGATTAACGTATCTGAAAAAACACCCAATTCTGAAACTGTTCCAGTTTCGGAAACCAAGTTTCAGTTTGTTTCCTCGATGTTTTTCCGCCTTAATATGCACGAAAACTGCTCGATTTAGCCCTTGAGGATCTACACTTTTATCAGCTCGGGTTGCACCAACCTAATTAACGGGACTTAAAAATCAACTCACTCCATTATCATTTACTTGACGGTCATTAATTGATTGGTGCAACCCGGTCAATAAAACTTACTTAGTTAGCGATACAACTCTTTAGTTTAGGTGACTTTAGATGCTAGTATACATTTAGGGGGCCCTAACTTTAGATATTAGTATACACTTAGCGGTAACTTACGCACGCAAATTACCAAGTATATACATTTAGTAGGCACTCGATCGTTATACCTTTTTCATTCTCTCTGATGAACCCTAATCTTAACATTTCCCCAAATTTCACCCGTTAAAAATCCCATATCTGAACATAATAAATCCATACACGCAGAACAGCACCTTTTTCAATTAATTTTTTTGTTTTTGTTAATGAACAAAAAGTGCTGTGTTCAGCTGATGCTGGTTTCTTTTTCCATTTACTAGCCGAGATAGGAAAGGAAAATGAAGATGGCAGTAAGTTGGGATCGAATCTTCCGTATATTACATTTTTTTTCATTCATTCATTAATTAATTCAGAAAAGGGAATTTTTAATCACTTTTTTTCCTATACTTTTTTCTCTTTGATCGTATTTTATTCCGTCATATTTGCACCGTGACATCGATTTTTTACCCATTTTTCACCCACCGTTTTTTGTCGAGTTGCGGCCTCAGTATTCGGATAGACAGTTTTTTAAATGTTAAAAATTTCAAAAGTTTTCAATTCGAAATTTTGACAAAAAAAAATAATAATTTTAAATTATTTGCGGAAATTTTTAAAAACTTGTTTTACGCTGCTTTGATTTAGAACAGTACTTTGACATTAAATTACTCTTTTCCGCTAAATTTGCTAAATTTTGGAATATTTTCTAAAACATTTTGACAAAAAAAATAATAATTTTAAATTATTTGTGGAAATTTTTAAAAAATTGTTTTACGCCGTTTTGATTTAGAACAGTTTGACATTAAATTACTCGTTTACGCTAAATTTGCTAAATTTTGGAACATTTTCTAAAACATTTTGATGGCTGAAATCAAATTATAAACTTTGGAAACATTGGAAAATAGTGAAAATTTCGAAACATTTTCAAATTTGGTAACACTATGACTTTTGATAAATGCGTTAAATACATTTTCTAAAACATTTTGACTTTTGAAATCTAATTTTAAACTTTAGAAACATTGGAAAATTTCCAAACATTTTCAAATTTGGTAACACTATTTTGTGATAAATGTGTTAAAACTTGGAATTTTTTAGCAATTTGAAATGTAAAACGCAAAATGCAATTTGAAATGCTACGAAATGTATTAATAAAAGTCTTACAAAATTGCTAAATTTAGCAAAAATATTATATCTTTAAATATTTCAAATTTTTAAAATTTGTTTCATTTTTGTAAACATTGGATAATTTTGAAAATTTCGAAACATTTTTAAATTTGCTAACACTAATTTTGATGCATGCAAAATGCAATTTGAAAAGCTACGAAATTTATTAACGTTTTACAAAATTGCCTAATTTAGCAAAAATATATCTTTAAATCTTTCAAATTTTGATAAATTCATTTTTGAAAACACTGGAAAATTTCGAAATCAAATCAGTAAGTTGTATGTCCACAAAGTGAAAATACAAGTTGACAAAACACGGTCCGTGTTCGCAACTTTTTACGTTGATAACATTCGCACAATTTTTTTCCTTAGTATCAACTTTTTTCGTTGATTAATTTCTTTGAATCGAGACTAATTATCTCGCTTAAATTGTTTCGGTTATTTTAGCATTTTTTTTTTCGTCCATCTTTTTTTTTTTGAAAATCCTTGGTCGCTCTACATCGCCTATATCATTTTCCTGCTTCCTCATGATATACTGTATATATTTCTCGCACAAAATATATCATCCTTCTTTATCTTTTTTCTACTTTTCTATACGGTATTTTTTCACTATTTTTTCGTATAAAACTGTTCGTCAATTCAATATTTGAGATTGCATGTTTCATACGTGTTTTATAATTATTCTATAGTGCTCCAACGGAGTATTTTTCTTTCCCTTTTATACTCGTATTTGTTTAATAATTTCTTTTTCAATTGTTTTTTTTTTTCGTTATTTGTTTTCGTTTCTGTGTTGAATGTTCAATTCGATGGGGAATTAAATACAAGGCGATTTATAGCCGAGTTAAAAGTTCCCAGTTTTCGTAGTGCTGTGCTGTGTTTATTATTATTTCGAATCGACGATTTGGCCTTGTTCGTATTTCGTTGATTGTTAAAGTAGTCTTAATTAGTAATTAGCTTCGTGTCATTGCGTTTCATGAAGTAGTTAGTCTTATTTTTATTTGTTTGCTTAGATTTCGTTTTTTTGGTTGTTCACTCAAAAGGGCGAATGCGAAGTTCCGCGTTTTGGTTTTGAATCATCGAAAAATTCGTGTTTCACCAGAAATGCATTTGATATACCCGCTGCAAAAATGCATTTTATATTGAAATGCATTTTTAAATTCATCACGGCGTTGCTTTTCTTGTCTATTTCATTCGAAAAAAACGCACCTTAATCGATTAATTTCCTTTCAGCTTATTATTTTTTTAAAAAAACCCTATTATAAAATATTTATTATTATTATATTAAAGAATACTTTTTTATGAACATTACATTTTGCGTTAGTTATTTCGTTTTAAAAACTTGGAAATGCACAGATTTCAAAATGTTTGAGCTAATTATTTTTTAAAAAAATCTATTATAGAAAATTTATTATTATTATTATATTATAAAATACTTTTTAATTAACAGTACATTTTGCGTTAGTTATTTCGTTTTAAAAATTTGGAAATGCACAGATTTCGAAATGTTTGAGCTAATTATTTTTCAAAAAAAAATCTATTATAGAAAATTTATTATTATTGTTATTATTATATTATAGAATACTTTTTTATGAACGGTACATTTTGCGTTAGTTATTTCGTTTTAAAAAAGTTGGAAATGCACTGATTTCGAAATGTCATATATTTTGAAAATACTTCAAATTTAATAAATATTACATCTATTATAAAAATTATGCATACGTGTATATTATGGTTAAAAATATTTTTTTTCTTCAAAAATATGCAGGTCTACATTATTAATAAACATATGCATTTTGAATTTATGCATGTATGCACTATACCGAAATACATTTCTTACGAACTTGAGAACTTCGCACTCCCCCAATTTATGTATTATATGTCATAATTTTATTTTTGCATTGAATTTTTCCGTTGCTTCTTTTAGTTTGTTTTCTCGGAGCAGTTTTTGATCACTCGTTTCCGTTTTCTTACCTAGTTCACGGGCACAACACTCAAACCAGCGAAAAGACAGCGTTGGTAAACTCCAAACCACCTCCAAAACCTCGAAATCCAAATAACAATCCCAATCGTTTGGAGAAAAACTCTTCGCCCGTCAATTCACCTTTGGGCAGGAAACCTAGGTAAGTATATCGATATTAGAAATTAACGTATACGATATAATTATACGTAACTTAAAAAGATGAAAACATTAATTATTGTGTTATGCCAATTTTGTGATCGTCCTAATTTTTCGACACACAACCTTTTTTGCATTTTTACTATACTAAACGCATGCTTTATTTTTACTTCATAATACCACGAAACACTTATTTCCAATTATTATATATGTATATATTCTCTATATAAATCCCCTTATTTCAAATCGTACTCCTCCCCCCCGAACAAAAAATAAAAATGATTTAAATAAAAATGTCACCAAATTTTCAACTGGCAAGGGTTTTTTTTTAAGAAATAAATAGAGGCGCCATTTATTGCTCGCTTCTGTAATCGACGAATGATATAGGGTTCAAAAGCTTCGTAGTTTTTTTAAAATTTTATCAACTATTAATAATTTTGTCAACGATGAATTTTCACGAAAAAAAAAATTAATTTACTAGCGATTAAAGTTCACTCAGAAACGTTTTGAAACCCATGAATACCAGAATTTTCATCTATTATTCAGATGCGCTTATAGTCTTTTCCCTCATTATTACAAAATCATATACAGTAAAAACTCGATTTTACGATCCCCCATCGTGTGAAACCTCTGTTTTATGAACGAGGCTCCTGCCGACCACACCGTGCGTTTTTTGGCTGGCGCAGGCCTCTGCAACCTTGGGAAAATTAATTAAATACATTAGGGTACCCTGTTTAAGGCCTGCTCGTAGCAGTAGTCCAGCTATTTCAACTAAAAAAATAAGGGATTTGGCTTTGACAAAAAAAAAATAAAGATGGTGAAACGGAAGAAGATTCATGATTTTTTCAAACCTGCTCAACAAAAGTGATATACATGAACATATAATGTGATAAAATACTTAGAAAACTTAATTGACATGTTTCCTATTTTTTTTTAAATTGGTTTTCTATTGTTTTGAATGTCAAACTCGATTCTCTGAAGTTTTCGATTTTATGAAACACCCCTGGCATCAATTAGTTCATAAAATCGGGTTTTTACTGTATAGCACAATAAGTCACTAGAAATATTGCTGGTAGCAATGTTTTATCTATGAATCATTGATCAGGTGACATTTCTTTACTTAAATTCGATAATGCACTTACATGATCGCAGCAATGCGTTTGATTCAACAATTGATCAAATACAAATGTTCATGGACATGTTCGAATTGTTCAAATAAGCTCAGTTTCAACATTGAAAAACAAACCATCTAAATGATAGCTAGTAAGACTAGAACCACTCACTTAGTAATTGCTAAGTGGCGATGTTTACTATCCTAATGTAAATAATAACTTTGTCAAACTTTGAAAAAACTAACACTGTAGTAAAGCAGCTAATTAATTTGAAATTAACAAGAAAAGTTTGTTTAGCTAAACACGATGGCATTTTCTTACGCTAATTTTTAACTTTTGTAAAATTAATTTTACTATCAATTTTCTTTGAAAAAATATCACAAGAAGAATTTACACAAAAATACTTACTGTGTGTGAGAATTTAGTTTTAAAATTTTACTTTTTTTCCAGTTGGACAATAACAGTTTGAGGTTTTATTTAAACCGATATGGTTTTTTTTCCCCAATAGGAAAATGCAATATCTGGATTTTTCTAAATGAAACAGTTTTAACGCTAAAAATATGACTAAACCTAAATTTTCAAAAAAAAAAGTTTTTGAAATTTTCTAAAATATTAGGTGTTTTTGAGGAAAGGTACAGAATTGACTTTTACAATACTACTACTAATGTAGTATGTACTCAGCTTAAATTGACTGAAATTTACCGGTTCGTGAAACTATTGGTGACTACTTTTCAGTAACACGTGGTTGCTCGAAGAGTAACTACATGTACGAATCGTACTTTGGCACCTGTGAAATCAGATTGACAAAATTGATACTTTAATCTAGTTAAAAATTCATGCAAAGTTATCACCGGATTTACGTCCCCATTTTGGAAACGTTACTTCATGACTGCCAAAGTACTGACCAAAAGCTCTTGTCTGAGTACCTCGATCTGTAAATCACTTTGAACAAACGTGAAATATTCTGTTTAATTTTCATGTAACCATTGGTCAGTTTTTGCTGTTGCGCTGATTTGGTTACAGCACTTAGGTTTCTTTGGTGGCTTTTGGCACTTCCGCTTTCTTGGAGACTTTTGGCACTTCCGCTTTCTTGGAGGCTTTTGGCACTTCCGCTTTCTTGGCAGCTTTTGGCACTTCCGCTTTCTTGGCAGCTTTCGGCACTTCCGCTTTCTTAGCAGCTTTTGGTTTTTTACCAACTTTCTGTTTGGACAGCACATTCTCGTAGAGCTTTGCGTAGAGCCCGAAACCGCTGACGTCTGACAATGGACGTTCTGGACGGACATTGGCTGGTGAGTGACCAAGGAAAGGGCTCGGGGATGCTGGCAAATAGACCCAGTCATCTTTGCCTAATTCTGGGTATGGAGCGCTTCTGTAAATCGGATTGCAAGTTGTTGTGCTGTCAGTGCTCCTAGGAGAGGACTGCGCCACTGGGGCATTGCTCTGTGGTAATTTCTTCTGGATGTCCTGAACGAAAGCGTAGTAGTCCTCTGGTACGGGGGTTGATCTGTCACTATCATCGGAAGTGTCCAAGGACGATTTGTCGTTTGTGGAAGAATGGCCAGTGTAGTCGCGTGGTTGTTCCATCATCCACAATGACAGGTCTTCCAGAATTGGACTCGGTGGAAGTGGATTGTTACTGTCCTTCAAGTGATTGCATGTGCATGGTGGCGCTGACCGCAACTCTTCAAGATTGCAAAACTCTGCGCAAAGTACGCACTGGGATTCTGTCCATACGTTCGGGTCTTTGAAGATTTCCAGAAGGGTGTTTTGGGAAGATGCAACGATGGAGGCATTGGGCTTTTGGGCTTGATGTGACCCGATGGGAACACTATAAAAGTTTTAAAATGGACTCAGTAAGGTTTATGCCGCTATCAGCTTGAGATACATTTTCATGAAGAATGGACAGTGCGTAGCAATCGGTATTTGTGGAAGGGATCGGAGGTCCTAAAATGTGAAAACAGTTTTACATGCGAATAGGAAGTAACATTCTGACTGTCGTTAACCAGCTTCTATGTCTTGGACAGTACTGGCATTCAATGTCAAATTTTATGCTAACTCCTAACTTATGAATTGTTGCCGTTATGAAATAATAGACAAAAAAAAGATATGGTACGTATTCGATAACTATGAAAATATGGTATACCTTTCAATATTTTGACTCGAGTTGTTCTTTCCTAGAAAGAAATGCTTTCTGGTATTGATTGACTTAACTTTATAAATTTGTGAACTTGGGAAATAGTTAATAGGACTTACCTTTGCTCTTTCGGCAATAATACATTATAACAAGTACGAAGATTAGTGTAGTTGCCAGAACAGCGACTCCAATGCCAACCATTACGACAATATTAGGTCCATCGGTTGAGCCTAATATAAAATAAAGAATGTCTGAATTAAATAAAAATAATGAACATGTACACTGCACTTACACGTGTAGACTGTATGTAATACACGTAGTAAAAAACCACAAAACCAAAAAAGTTACAGAATTATCATATGTCCAAGGGTTAAAATCAAGATGTAACGTGACTCATCTGTTATCTGGTCACTTTTTAAGGTACATTGGCAATGTAAAAATGGCAAAAAAGAACACATACTGGTCACTGTACACTATAGACAGTTGGTCACCGGTTAACGGAGAATTTTTATGAAGGAAATGTACACACTGTTCCCCAAAACCTGGAAAAGACAGGGAACTTGAAAATGGACTGGAAAAGTCATCGCAGAATGGTTTATTTTGAAAAGTCAGGGAAATTCAACGCAGTCATGGCGATCCGAGTGCAAATTTGCAAAATTTTCCACGTTTTCCGAGGACGAAACTGCAAAATTGACCACTTTTTCCGAGCACAACTTTTTAACACCGTTTAAAAAAAATTTCATAGGAATTTTTTTTTAAAAGTTATAAAAAATTTTATGTTAATTTTCAAAATTGTCGTTAGTAAATTTAAGAACAAAAAATATTTTCCAGTGTCTATTTTTCACGTTGTCATTGGTCAGGGAATTTTTTTTAAAACCTGGAAAAGTAAGGGAAGTTAAAAATAAAATTTCTGGGGAAACCCTCACGTACTACACTAAAATGTGGTCAACATAAACAGGTGGTCACCATTCAAAGGTGGTCACTTTTCCAGGTTTTACTGTAACTTTGATTGAAAATGTAACCAGCTCCCGCCTTCTGAATGGCACATAATTACGCATGCTGCATTCAACGTATTTTCAGCGGTCACATGGCTGACCCTCGGGTCAAGCGAAGGTCACGCTTGCGAAATTCCGAGGTGACGTGGAAGCTGGTTCGGCAGCAAATTTCTCATTCGATCGAGTGCGATTCTGAAGTCCGGACTAGAACTTTTCTAAACTGAAGCTGCATTATGCATATTTGGGGGTGATTTTACCTACGTGTACAAATGTTCGTTTTGTACATGTTTGTGCGATGTGAGCCCATCGTAATTGCAATCCTGAAATTGAGTGACAGATCCTGTGGACCTTCCACGCTGGAACCATGCAGCTTAATTTCCATTTGTGGTCGTGAGGCCTATTTGGGTGCTGTGGTTCATGGTGGAAATTCCTGAGAAATGGACGTTGATTTTGAGTCCTTGTGTGGACGAATTTCCAATCCATACAATATTTGCGGATCATCGAGTTAAACAGTGAGTTATGTGATGTGTTAATTATCCTGATTGGTCATTTAGATCGCGTTCATGAGATCGAGAATGTCTTGTGGTCGCTCATTTTATAATTGACTAAGTGATCTGTCCGGCTATGCCCGGGCTGTACTCATCGTCAAGTCAAGCGATCGCGTTTTGCCATTATCTCCGCCACCCGCAGGGTTGCTACTGACCTGCGAAGTCAGGCAAAGTCAGGCAAAACTGGAAAAGTCAAGCAACTTTGTCAAAATTTAAAGAAAAGTCAGGCAAAGTCAGGCTGAGGTCAGGCAAAAATTATTTGGTGAAATGACTACCTATACCCAGGCTTTGCCTCCCATCCGAGTACAAATTTGCACAATTTTCCACCTTT
>JAQGBX010004761.1:0-14767 GCA_034698745.1 Megaphyllum sjaelandicum | reverse complement strand
GACATTTTTTACGAAAATGCGCACTTTTCGTACCGCCCTGAAAACGGTACGAAAAGTACGCAAATACGCACGGTATACGCAGATACGCACGGGCAACTTGAGTTGCCCTAATTTTGATTAAGTATACGAGCTCGTAAATATTCCAAAAAATGTATCAATTTGTTGACAAGTTTTCTTTAATTGTATCCATGGCCTTTGAGATCAGAATTTAACGAATCTGCTATGCACGCCACGGTATTTTGTATAATTTTGATTACGATAATTCGTTCGAAACTCAAACGGAAGAGCTAAGCTATTCCCAACCCAAGGGCTTAAATATCTTACGATCTTCTAATTTTTCATGATAAATTGCGCACTTGTTTCGGTGTATCCATTTAATTCCCAATCGAGTCATCCATAATTCCTCCCTTGCACGCGAACATTTTCTATCATTGACTCGGTGCTTTTGCCAACGGGCTTAATTCAAGACAAGTAACCTTCAAACGAACGAAAGTTGGGCATAATTATTATTTCATAGCCATTAACCATGTGAGCGGAATCGTTAAGCGATCCCGTTACGCTTGTACAGCGTACAAGCTTTTAATTCGGATGCCTGAACAAAGCATGCCTTCTAGAAAATAATTCATCGAACCAGACGCTAATACATTTATCCTTCAAAATAATTATGCTTATTGAAAATTTAATCTAATTCGGGGAGACTGTCGGATAAATAATTACTGGGCATCTTACTTTTCAGTTCGGATAATAAATATAAATTATAATTTTCGGCTATATTTAGTCTTTTAAACAGTAGTTATCATCCAGAAATATATCGCGGAAATAATATACATGGAAAAAAAATTGTCATATTCTCTGAATTGTATCCTAATAGAGCACAATTTAACGCCTCTCTGAGTACTCTTATATATTTGTACAGTATAGCACCACCCAATTTGTTTTTAAACAAAGTATTCCACAACGGTAACTGTTCATGGTATCAGAAAATAAGGGATTTTTTTTAAAATTACCACGGTCAAAAAACTATAAAGTTAGCAAAATAATTCCCTCGCTAAATTGAATAAATCTGACATCTTAATATGAAATATTTAAAACGCTACCTTTTTGAACAAAAGCATTGTAGCAACATAGATTTTGAGCAGATCTACAGATATTGCAAGAGTACTCATGAAAGGCGTTGAATTTGTGCTCGATTATAGGGTACAATTCAGCGAAGAGAAATATGCGTAAGTTAACTTGAAGAGCCGAGCCACGTGACCAAATCCTGAATATTTATTGGTATAATATAACGAATTCTATCAAACTCGAGCACAATTCAACGCCTCTTAATCAGACTTAGCGACAGTATTGTACGCGTAAAACAAAGTAAATCACGCAATACATTAAGTCATAAATACCATCTCTTAAAAATTACCGTGGAAATAAAGTGTTTCAATAAATGACGCATTCAACTTTTATTATGTGGGATAAAGTTTGCATTTAACTCTATATTCTATTTCTTCAAAACAAATATTTATTTTCTAAAAGAATTAATCATAAGCATAAAAAGCACGTTTATTTCGTCTGGAAAGCAGCCCAATATGCAATATTCTAGCACATTTTCGAGCATTCGCCTCCTCTTCGGTCTCTATACCGCTCAGTTCGTCTGTCATTTTGACAAAAGATTGCAATATCCACGAAGCTTTTCTGGTCATAATTCAATACACTCGTTTCATAGCCCCCCACGAATCTTGCCGTTGATCGAATTTCGGATATGGCGAAGAGAGATAAGCCCAAAAATAATAAATAGTGCGGGTTTTTTGTCCCTTTCTTTATTCGCCGAATTTCACAGACGAGTGGCAGTTTCGTTTCTATGGGCATATTTTTTTTTTAATCTGATATTGGTATAATGTAATGTTTCGGTGAAGATTCCCAAGAAACCATATGCGCCAGATAATGAAATTATTCTGGAAGGATTTTTTTTTCATTCATCCAATTGTGTCATTCGATGATGAAATCAAGCGATAATTACATTGGACTGAAATCCAGGGAGTCTGGGTCCCATATCACCCCAGCAATCTTGATTCATAAGTACGAGCGATAATATTAACCATCGAGTCGTTCCAGTCACGTTTGATAGGTTAAGAAGAAAACGCAGCCTCATCTGGGAAGGGACACCGAGGAGGATGTTGATACAGATAATTCCCAAAACAACCGATAATATTCAAATATTCAAATTCTTACAGGTGCTGATTTCTTGCTTTATGATTTCACTTAATTAGCTTATCTGAAATTACGCTTTTCCCTCCGTGCCTGATTCGAATCTATGCTCAGTGGTCCCTTAATATACATGGATGAAACTTTAGTAATGGCGAATTTGATTGGGCCAAAAAGTGTACACCAGGTGTAACTACAAGGTGAGGCATAAGTCTGTTAAATCGGCACTATAGCAGGCAGCAGGCGCAAGAAGACTTTACAGACTTATGCCTCGCCTTGTAGTTACACCCGGTGTACACTTTTTGGCCCAATCAAATTCGCTATAAAACTAACTCGGGCACATGCTGAAAGCTCGAGCTTGTTGCATGGAAAACTTCTATTAACCCAGGTATTATTTTTCATGTTGAAGCAGTTTAAAACTCCGTTTGTTATCGCAATATAGCGTCTGGAATTTCACTTTCACTAGTAGTTTTCACGCGATTCTAAAATTATGCGAGATTCTGAGTTTACGTGTAAAGTAACGTTCAAAGATCCAAGAAAAAAAATGTCGGTTTTTTGCTAATTGTGCAAAAAATGGTAGCGAAAATGGGCGTATTTCGGTCGAAAATTCGGACCTAAGAAAAAAAACGTGCTATATTCCAAGCGTCGCCTCGCAATAAACTCACCGTGGCGGAAAACCTTCGCTACAACATAAAAATGAAATTATCGGCTTTTTATTGCCATTCTCTTCCTCAATTGCCGTACTACCGAATACGGACCTCCCGCTATTTCACGGTTAATTAATAGCGTTGTGGCCATTCTAGCTACCCAATTTTACGAACAATGGAACGGCGTGAGTTTGCGCGGCCTAAGAAAAAGCTGAAAATCTGCAGGTACTTTTCCGGAAAACATAGCCACGGTGGCAGTTTTTCAACGAAACCTCAAGTAGTTAAGTTCTATGAAACTGACACGAAGAGCCCGATAATGTCCTTATTTAACTCTGAATTATATTCCTTCTTTATCAGATGAGGTTTGCCAAATAGACGCTGTCCTTACAGGGCATAGGATATGATGGTCTTCGCAATGAAGTCAATGATATACATCGACCTCTGTAATAAACAGCACTGGATGATTCTGCTTCTTCGTTGCTTTCTATGTTTCTAACTTAACTTTCTTGGGCAATGAATTCTAAACTGTAGAAGATTTTGAATACATCTGCCATTTATAAGTTTAGTTATTGCCAAAACAATGAGAATTTTTTACTGATTTAAATAGTGGGGGTTTCATCTGCTCGCGAGTGTACTATAATTACTTTTTCAGCAATTTAAAATTGCAATGCACTGGAAAGCGCTGTCTTTCCAATTTAAATATGCTAAAAAATCTATAAAAAAAAGTACTGAATATCAAATACAATATAATACGCCTTACAGCGCAGCTATGTTACACTTACAAAAAATTTTTTTTTTCAATAATCTCATTTTGCATCCTCTAAATGTATAACACGTTTTTGACATATAGGAAATTGATATTTTTAAACCTAACAAAGCAATTCATTCATGAAATTCATAGGTACGAGTACATATTTCCCCACTTGGAAACCGATGCTCGAGACTACGTACAGGATGTCTCGAAACAATTTTCTCTGTAAGAAGCGTGACATTTGTCATGAAACTGAATTCATCGTTTACGATTAGTTCTATCGAATAGCACTCGGTACAGCTGCGCGTTTTATGTTCGTGTTCCCACCTTAAATGAAATCAATTTTGACGGCACGAAAATGATTAGTTGGCAAAAATTACACACGTCACAGGAATGCAACTATCAAGTTTTACCACCGTCGTACAAATCTATTGAAAATAACGCTACCCCATAATCCATGCGTCGTGCCATCAGTGCATATATGAGTGCGCATCAACTATCGACCGTAAATTTACAATACAACCAGACGCTTAATCGCACCAAATTTATACAGAGACACACAAAAGCGAGCAACAATAGACGAAATACCTTTTGTTGATGGAGCTGGAATTCACTGGCAAGTGAAACAAAATCATGCGAAACTGGAGAAAATTGGCAATATATTTCCATTAAAACCGATCTCGTTCCTCGTTAATACATCGGGGCTGAATATTGCACCGCGTTGGTGATCTATGGATGCGAGGAACGCTAATTCATTCGTTCAAAGTGGTGTTTCGTGTTTCCAATAACCTTACTTTAAACTAAGGTCAATGCAAAATACGACGGGAGTTGTATTAAAACATACGTATTCAAGAAGTACGAACTAAGACCGATAGGACCTTAAGGACATTTCTCATTTACTGTTTACTGAAAAGAATAAAACGAAGACACTTAAAGGCTCGTTATACCGTATACTGTCGAATCATCTAAAGTACAGTATAGTAGATATTCCGCGAAGTAACCCAAGTATAAAATTAATACGAAATACAGTATACTAGTATTACCGCTGACCTACAAATACGTTGACCATTTCCTGTCTACTGTACAAAAATAATTTCGTAAACAATTATTCTTTTAATTTGTATAGTACAATTTCATACACGAAATACCTGCAATATATCAATATTTACAAAGATATATTCCAAATAAAAATATATCTACATTGTACAGTAGGCTTACATTACAGTTTCTGAGATAGTTCAGAGAATCCTTTAAAATGACATCCTTGTATATTCAAGGGAAATACGTTACATGAAGTTGGAACATTATTCGTGTATACTGTATAGCATTACGAGTCTTAAGTTGCATTTTCACCATAGTATAATAATCTGTCTGAGATTACTTTATCCCTGCCGAGGAGTAAATTATGTTTCTTTCAACGTGTTGGGCAGTTGTATTTACTTCTCTTTTTGTAAATATCAATGTTTATGACGGGAACATTAAATGTTTGCAATTTTTGTAGTTGTTCTCCAACCGAAATTAAATGTGGCATTTTTAATTAATATGCTAAGAGAAATGACAACGTCTAGATACCATGGTATTCCGTAATACCATGTTTACGGAAAGTAAATGTAGTGAAGCGACTAAACTGATATTACAAGCAAAAGTCAACCATGTATACCATCATAATCAACATTATTAAAACATGACCGCATTTCAATTTGACTGCACTGAAATTGGAGTTGTTGCGTGGCATCTGTGTGACATTTAGATTCTGAGAAGACTTGCTCTCAGCATGATGAGGCATTATTTTATTATTCCGAGTTGCACCATTGTTGATATTTGTTCAACTTTGCATAATAATGAAATGTCATCGATGTCAAAGGTGATTAATGTAACGTCTGCGAGCCCTAATTTCAGTGGAAAACAAAATTATGACAACCTAAATATGACATATTTGCGGCGCTTGAATACACAACAGTCGACTCTCCCCTTCCCTTATTGCGTGCAAGAAAACTTGTTCATATCTTGAATGTTCGTAGCTTGAATTAAAGTGAATTATTTTTCATTAGAAAAAAGCGTTTCCAAGTAATTTTATTGCAAACAGTTCGGGCACTGACCATGCATGTCGTTGCTTCTTAGTTGGCGTTTTCTCGACTTTATCTTAAACACGGCCAGTTTAACGATAAACTGGCTATGCTTTCCACGCGTTGTTCTAATGCAAATTAACAAAACATTTTATGTTCAAGAATAAATTTCAATTTTCTTGAAGAAAAAAAAGTCATCGGTTTTTGGCATAGTTGAATCTAATTAGCTTTTTCTTTTCATCATAGAGTTTACTTACATAGGCCATTCTAAGAGCATTTATACAGACTGCAATGTTAATGAACCGATTGGACCGTTTGCTCTAAAAACGTTCTCAGTAATACGAAACATAAAATGATTTCAAAATGTTAAATTGTTTTTCGCGACGCGGGTTCGTAATATAAAAAAGGGTCTCAAGCTATACAAACTGACGAGAATGAATTACATCTCAATTTCGCGAAACACCAAAAGAGGAAACAGCATGATGCTAATACGTATTTCTATGCAAATTCAGCTTTACGGTGTAAACAAGCTGCATATTGGGTAGCTGCTCTGTCGCAGGTTTTCTTAAAAAAAATCATTCTGGTACTTTAAAGAAAAGTATTATGCGTTTCACGTTACATTTTTATGTAGCCCACACAATTGCGAAGAGAAGTGATTCCACGCATTCCCAAAGCTCCAAATTTCAATACACACACACCTCGTTTCCCGTGCGTAACGTGCAAAAGAGCAAAAACAAGGAGATTAGGATCATAAAAATAACCGCTTTTAATACTGTTAAGAAAAACGATAAAAATTTTTTTAAAAAAAATAAAAAAACAGGCTTATGCACTCGTACCATTCATTTGAAATTTAAATTTCAACCCATCTCACGAGCTACGAGACTTCGACTTGGATTACCCTTTCGTTATCGAGCGGAAATATAGGTTTTTGGTGCGTGACATTTGCCGCAATTTCCCACCAGTAATTTCCGAGCGTCAATGTGAATAATTTAACGGGAGTATTAATCATGATTCCACCCTATAACATTTTAGTATTTAAACGAAAGCCGGTTTATTTTGTTGGTAAGCTACCATCAAATTTGGATCAAAAGATTTTCTAAAACAAAAGTATACTGACTGAACTTTTTTTTGTTGGAATGGCACAGTTTTAAGACGGAGACGTCACGAAATTTGCTGGCATATCAAACAAAAACGTTAATTAAAAACCAAACCAACAAACAGGCTTAAATAAATTGCCAATCATGCACCATCATTCTTAACATCACGCAACGTCAAAAAGTCAGCGTTTAAGCCTAACAGTATACTGTATGTCGCAATATTTCATTAGAAATTCCATTAAACCACTCGCTTAAAAAAATTCAATTTAAATTCGGTATTTTTTTTAATTTAATGAAACCAATGACTTAAGCCAGCGTGCATACAAATGTGAAAAACTTCAATTTCCGGTTGTCTGAGCGTGTGCCGTTCAAATTAATAGAAATTAAAATAAGATTTAAATGGATTAAAATGGACATTTTTTTCCTCATAAGCCTACTAATTAGTTAAACTTTCACTCTTTTATGAATTTTTCGTGCAAACCAATTACCAAATTTTTTTTTAATTTTCACGGGCTAAGCGTGTACAGTATAATGTTCCAAACAATCAACGTTTAGCTTATGGACTACTGGCATGCAAGGCACTTTTTAAATGCTAATCACGTGTTTATTCAAACCCCAGCAATTATTAAACTTGAGTATGACATCTCCTTCCGTAAGAGATAATCGGTCACAATTTTGGCTGAAATAGCTCGGCCACGGAATATTAGAAGAGAAACACCAAATGGCAAAATTCCAAAGCTCAAAGATGTATAGTATAAAGAAGGCAATAAAAGTAAATACATATATACCCATAAATGTCTTTGGCAGTACCACTTATATTAAGACATATAATAATATACAAAGTTTCAGTTTTACAATCCTCACTGCCATGCCCGAAAATTGCAGAAATCAAGGCATTAAAGGTCTAGCTACCGAACGATGTAAAACAGTCGTCGCGATTACTCTTTCTCGGATTTAATCCAAATAGTTGTTGCTCCTAGCAAGCATGCACGAAATAAAACTATCCGCGGCATTAATTATCACCGCACGCATTTTTAGTTCGTAGCAACCACGAAATTAACAGCAAAACCGTGACGTATCACCAAAAATCATGCCAATATACTTGAATTTCTCGACCAACGCGATGATGATGACGTAAGTCAGTTCATGTCACGCAGCAACCATCGCTAAAATACCTGCATTATTAATCAACAGCATCGAACCGATACCGGATCAATTGGGAATCCTGGAGCATCAAAAACTGGGTCATTTCTTTTCAATGTCAAAACGCCATCACGAGCAATCACGGTGACAAAAATTCCTTTTTAAGTTTGGCACTCGAGCAATCTTCGACATATCCCCGCGCTTCGTTCGACGCCAAAGTACGTCGCAAAATATTCGCAAAATTCTACCATCGCAAGCTAGATCGTAGTCGATATTTCTCACAAAAACGCGATTTCGAGCAAATCATTCGGTGCCGTGCAACCTGCAATTTTGCTCAAACATCCATACGCAACATTTTTCCAGTTTGGCAAAATAAAGATGATTTTCCCGACAATGCAGCTCGAAAATTGACGAACATTTCTTTTTCAAATATAATTCGCATTCCACGGATCCGGTGGAATACCACCAAACTTTAAAGACCGGAAATTTCCCACGATTAGATCACCGTTAAGTTTCAATTACTTCTTTTTTTAACGGAAGATTTGATTCATTACTCCAGCCATCACATCGTATAGGGGAACACAGCAAACCTTTAGCAACCGGTCTTGACAGGTGCATGAGATGCCATCATCGAAACAAAAATCGAGAGATGCTGCTCAATTATTGGAAAACAAAAGAAACGTGGTAGCTGACCCCGAGCACGCTTTCACTAATAAAGGCAAAACAGTGCGGTGAAGCACGACATCCACGTTATAAGCTCGCACGCAACTTGGAACGTCCCGACAGGTTGCGTCGATACCGTGTTTTTCGGCGTCGCAATCCGTTTTCCACGCGAGCAGCTCGGCAGAAATCTGGGTATTAGCGCGGATTTCGATAACAAGGGGTAGAAAACAGCGAGCATTTGAGCGCGACAGTTGCTGGGTAGCAAAATAATGCTTAATTAGGCACGCATTAAGCCGCTCGTTTGCATATAGGGTGTTTAGGGTGCGGGTGCAGGCAATGCTTTTAATATTCGCAGGAGCGCTCTCCTACCTGCAAATCCAGGAGTGTCTTCGCCTCGGGACACTCTGCGCCGACACCGTCAGAAACGGTTGTCCGGCGCCGCCGGGAACCTGCAAAGTGTTGTTGATGGTGCTCATGGTCAATTCGTCGAGGGGCTCCAGGATGAAACGCGAGTGGCACTGACTACAGGGGCGAAGGACGCGGAACTTCCGAAACGGGGGCTCGAGGCTGGGCTGGACCGGTCAACCGGCTGGGCTGGAGAGCGACTCGGAAGCCGGTCGCATGATCCGGCCGAAACCGAGTTTCTCGGGGGAGCACAAACTCGCGCGCGGAGAACGGAACCGGAAAAATGCGGATTTTTCGGGAAAACGGAAGATGCGAAAAATTAGGGAAAACGCGTTTAGCACCCGGCGCGCGGTGGAGCGACGAAGTTATGAGCGACGACGGAAGAGAGATGAGCGGGGGGTGCGATGGGGAGGGGCGCGGGAACCGAGGGGGTAGGTAGATTTCGCGGGAGTCGCTAGCGGATCGGCATCCGAGCGCTCCGGTCTACTTCGCGTCTGGATCTCGAATCTACGTTCGCCAGGCGCGCCACGTGCGGATGCTGCGAAGATGCTATCGATGGGGGTGGGGGGGGGAGGAAGAGGCTCGATGGGGTGGGTCCCGAAAACCGATGCGGTGGCCGAAATTCCAGAGGCGTCGCGACACTGACCATGCACGGCTGGGGGGACGCGTTGCCTATAGCGCTGCTTCGGAACGACACCACCTGACCCGCACACGCGCGCGCGGAGAAGCTGCTCGGGATGGGGATGACGTCGACTATGACGTCATCGGCGGTGGGGGGCGGGCCGGTCGCTGCCTTTTTTTCCCCCCTCGCCGAAGCCTGACTCACGGTTCGAAAATTTATCGATGTATTATGCACCAGCGAGAGGTTTGTCGCGTTGCGTCTCACCAACGCCGTGGCTGGCGAGGATATGGAAGGAGGAGGATGCGTGGCGATACGTTAAACAATTAACATGCGGGAAACGAATCGATAATCAGCCACATTGATAAAGGCAGCCGGGAAGCCGGCCCGGCTTACAGGGTGCAGGCCGACGCGCCGGACAGGACCTATACGCGCATCGACCCAACTACCGATTTCTATTGATCCGACATTTCGAATGTGGCGCTCCTGCCACGGGCATGTTGAAAAATGGAAAAATGAAGAGGTGATGCATGGCGCGGACCATTACGGGTGGCGAATCATTGATCTTAATTCACCATTTATTCCCAATAACAAAAACGTCCTCTATAGACATTTTTAATACTGGGTTAGGTTAGGTTAGACCAAAAAAAAATCAAATTAAAACATTTAAACATGTTTTAACTTATTATTAACATAAATAATTATTTATAGGGACATAGTTGAGGCTGACATGTCTGGGAAAAAATGTCCAGGGAAAACATGTTGGGGAAAAAAATTTCCAAGAACCATGCTGATGCACGTTCATTTACAAAGTAAATGTAGTTCTGGATTCGATAAAAAGATCACGTGGTGCAGCCCCGTATACGTAACTCTGCATAAAGTCCATTAAGGCGATTGTATTACGGATTTTCAGTGTGGAAAAATGGACGATTCCTGCGTTTTAAGGATGGAAATTACAAAGTACTTGCACCAGAGCCGTGCTTAGGGGTGTGAGAAGTGTGCGGCCGCACAGGGCCACCACGAAGGGGAGGGGGAGGGGGCCAACATTACTTCCCAAAAAAAAACATGGCTGAGCAAAAAAAAAAAAGGGGGCCACCAAATTTTACTTCGCACGGGGCCACCAAACCCCTAAGCGCGGCCCTGCTTGCACAGTTATAGTGGATCTCCCTGGCATAACAAGTCGCACATGCGCATTTTGGTTTTCAGCCCATGGAGATGAACTGTATGTGAATGTTTATTGCTGCGAAAACGAACGACTGTGCTTCCAGACTTACCCGCTCTTATAATCCCAAGATTCCCTCTCGTGAAGAATGATTCGTTCCTCTATCAAATTATAACTACGAGAAACTTTTGTTTTAAATTTCTTGAAATAAGCCGGCCATACACGGGGAAAGTTAGATCGGGAAACTTGGCAATTTTGGCGTGTCCGAAAAGTCAAGCGCATATTTCTGAACATTTTACTAACCATGGCTTTTAAAAAGTAAAATGTCAATTTGAAAGTAATTCGATTTCATTTCTCGTAATTCACATTCTAAAAAACAGAACTTCTTGAACATGCCGTATTTCCAGATATAACTTTCTTCGTGTATGACCGGCTTTAGATCGCAAAGTTGCGAGGCTAATTTAACTTACAAAGTTATTTTTTTAGAAAAGTAATGCTATCGGAGATTAAACAGGTACTTCTCCTCATTACGCTCAAGGATACGTACGTGTACTGCTGATGTGTAATATAATAACGTGAAATTAAACGTAGTTTCATTTCGATATTGACTTACAATTTGTTCAATAGATGAATAGAGACATTTACTCCAAAACAGTGGTCAGGCATTTGCATTAATGTATATTGCTGTTTACATGCTATATTTTTCTTAGGAAATTCAAAATTACAGTTAATAGGTCGTAAAAAAGCAATGAAGTAATGATGAATGCTGAAAATGAAGGCGTGGGAGGATTTGAGATGCAAAGCGCGTATGTACATAAAATAAGAGGAGCTATATAAGCTTGAAAGAATTACATAACTAAAAAATATGTGTCCTTGCAATAGACTACTTTTTGATTAGTATAATACGTGAAAAGCTTCTAGGCAGATCAACACCAAAGCACCACATTCGCCGTTCAAAAGTAGTGCAATTTTACTAGTGTCCCTTTTCTACATTGATGATCTGGGGTCGTAACTTTCGGTAAATGAAGTCGGCAAATAGCTCGTATATGTTGACTATACTTTCATAACTAGCTTTTTTCTCATGCATGTACAGTATATTCTGGTATAGAAAAAAAAACTCGAGTATATTGTAAAACATGAATGGTAAATTATTTCCAAAGCAACAAGACCACAGTTCATAAATTCTGAACAGACAATTTTATATAATTTGCTTCGTAATAAAAACTTAATATCCCGGACACACGATTTCTAATGTTATTTAAATGATAACCTTCGAGGCTCGTAAATAAATCTTAGCCAATCCCAAATGGAATTGTCAGTGGTCTAAGGAGTGCCACTAGATCAAGCTAATTTTAAAATTTTCGCCACGTCCATGCATTTTTTATTGCAAATTTGGTTAGCATATATTTAACCGCTAGGTTTTATTTACGAAATCCGGCTAACACTGCCTATAAGCGAGCGTTATTTAAAAAGTGGGAAAGTTTTAAATTGACAAATGCCCATATTCCCAGGACACTCACGTAGCCACTTTTTCTAATCTTGCTGAAGTTTACCAAACTAGCGCCAATGGGTCTAGTAAACAACGAGTACCTGTTTTTCCTCAAATACACGTACTGTATTCCTCCCCTTACCCATGAACTTTAATATGGTGCGACCTCTTTCTCGCATCTACGGACATATTATACACATGGAGCTAAAACCAGCTTCCAAAAATTGAATTAAGGTGAAAGCCATTGCCTATTTCAAATGTATCCACATAGCACGCAGCAAGAATAAAGTAGGAATCAAGGAGATTTGCAAGAAATTGCCAATTGCGGCGACAATGGACTATAGCCATTTTGCGAAGTAAGTTCCTACTGCGTCTACCATGAATTGCATCCTCGCTTCGCTTCGAGGTCGTCTAATTAGAATACTCACGCTCAACTGCTTTAGCTGATGCGTAAAAGATGGTTCAGATTAATTATTAATTTCTCCTTCGCGTGCCCTTAGGAATCCATTTTAAGTGCACCGATTCCAGTTGTGTTGAATGAATCGAATACACAGGAAGAAAGAAAACGATAGAAAAAAAAAATTTAGAAAATTTCATTTCGACCCAGTAATCAATAACGAAACTAATCTAGCGTTCAGGTCGCATCGTAAAATGGGTGTAAATAAACAACGAAAGTAGACGGGGGAGAAAAAAACAATATGGGCCGGTGAAACAATGACGGCATCGTCAACGCCTTTGGCTAGAAATGTGACGGAGGGACATATTCTAAGAATCCTATTTTAGGAGAAGTCAACGAACAGAGTAGTTACAAATAACTATGCCGTGTAACAGGCAAATGCGAACACTATAGGATAACAAATACAAGTTTGGAATTGGAAAACATCATAATTCTTGGTGCTTTAGCCCTTCACTCTAAAAAAGCTGAGGTTCATTCAAGGTTCTTCGGAAAAACTCCGCCCTTTGTTTTCCATAAAGATGCTTCGAAAATGGTATACGTAATACCAGTATCGTCACTCCACGTATTCCTTATGTCCATCTTCGCAGCGCCAAGTTTCCGACTAGCGAATGGAACCCACACTTCGTGACATAAAAAAATATTGCAGCAGACGACAAAAAGTAGACAGTGTCTGCTAAATCAAAATGCTATCACTCCTTTCAAACGGATTGCTATATACTTAGTCAATTGAGCAGTATTGTGTAACCCTGTGGCTATCTTTTGTCTTATGTCAAGCGAGTCACACGTCACCTACGATACGATCATATCCCGTCGGAAAGTATTGGGTCTATCCGCCGTATCAATTGTTGCGCTGCAGTCGTATTTTCGGGACATGGGAACATGATAGGTGCCGACACATAGTTACCGTAGCGTACAGTGTACTGGTATTACGAATACTGTTCTTCGAAGCACCTAAACTAAAAACGGCGACCAAATCAGCATTATTGGCCTTCAAGCAAGGTTCCATAGTTCTAAAGGTTCTTGGAGGAACCTTTTCAGGAATGTCACACATCATGAAAAAATGCAACCTCATGCATATTCATATTTTGATTAATTGCCGAGACTTTTCTTACATTTGGATGTTTGTCCCAAAATGTGAACGTTTTAGTTCAAATTACAGAGTTATAGCAGCTACATTCAGCCTAAAATCACTTCGTTTTCACAATGAAAACATAGCAATCACATACAGTACTTCGGAATGAATCCGTGAACCGAAATATTCCAAAAAGAATTTCCTTTCAACAAATTGTCCTTAAAAGGGTTCAATGTATTAAACCTTTTCCATTTTTAAAGAAACTTTTCTATTTACAAAGAACTTTTAAAAGGGTTTAGCATATTAGCCTAAACATTATTTCTGTATTTGGAACCTTTCAGAAGGTTATTGAAAAATAACCTTTTGGGGGTTCTTCGAAGTACCTAAAAAGGATCACCTGGTGTAGCGAAGGAAAGAACCTCAAAAGGTTCTATTTGGTATACAGTTTTTAAAAGAGTGTATAGTAAAGAGAGTTAATTGTGATCTGATTGATTTAAATATGTGTATAGCAAGATCCCATCCATATATGGCGAGTGCTAGTAGGCCAATACTTAATCAAAATTTTGTGAAATGGTTCACTCGAAGGGAGGAATACATGTACATGTAAAGACTACACTGATGGTACTTTGAAATAAATTATCGATGTTAAGATTGTCACGGTCAGTGGACCGTGATCATGCAAATTGCATGTCAGCCTGAGATGCCATAAATGGAATCTCCTTGGAGCAATTAATATTCGAACTTCGATCCTTAAAGGATTATGATGTTGTGCAATTAGCACAACATTCTCTTAATGAATGTTAATCTCTGCCCTTAGGCTGTTTCATCTGGCTGACACCAGGGGTTTTCTCATATAAATAGAGGGACACTTCACATGTCTAATGAGTAAGGGTTTGCTGATTGTACTGTGAATATGTGACTGTGCACGCGGGCTGAGGTATCAGCCATTTGTTGATCGATTTCGAATGTGAGATGCCTTGATTGTTCACCTAGGTAATATGTT
>JAQGBX010004760.1:0-14768 GCA_034698745.1 Megaphyllum sjaelandicum | reverse complement strand
ACTCCGGGAGTACCCAAGTGTACACTCGGGTGCTCCGAGTGTACTCTTTTTGGACAAGTGAAATTCGCCAATAGAAAACCTATTAAGTTTCATTTAAAAAAAATTATTTGCATTGAAAACCAAGATAAAGGAAATACAAATTTAGTAGTAATTTTGTTTCAGGGCAATTATACTAATGCGTATGTTCAAAATTAAGAGTTAGAAAGATGACCATGTTTTACTGTTTTGACATTATGCTTTGGAAAAAAACAAAAAAATTCACTTTATAAAGAAATGGGATTGATATCAGTTCCATAAAATTTTGTAAAGAACACGGGAATAAGTTTTGGTGGTATTAACAGATTTTTTTCTGAACATTTGCATCCCCCTTACAGAACACCCTCGATTTGGGAACAGAAGCCATTCAAGATCTATAAATAAGACCATTTCTTACCCTCGATCCAGTTAAGTGCTTCTTTCCGCTGTTGTTCTTTAGTCTTTGATTTGCTCTTAATTACCATTAAACCTTTGTACTCTACACCTGGTTCAGCATCAGGTGGGGTAGCCCGGATATGCGTCGAGGTGCTCCTTTGCATTCTCTTTAGAAACTGCACGTTCCAAAGCCAATGCAATTTTTGCAATCATTATCTTCTCATTTCACCGACAATTCGCTTACCCATTTGCACTCTGCACGTTAAAGATCCCTCTTGGGGGGTGGAAGGCCCCATTCGTAGGCAAAATTTCCAGGTAGGCGACGCTGGCACATCCCCTGGTGTTGATGTTTAGCCTCATATCAGAAATAGGCCAATGTGAAAAATCCACAAACAAACCAACTAAATCAATGACATTTTTGACCAATTATCCTAGGTGGTGAGGAATTCATTAAAACCCATACAGCCTTTTTTAAATGATTGCAGTAAGTTTCCTTAAACCCCTCATCTAATCGCACAAACAAAAACTAAAATATTGCCACCCTCTATCTAGAGACAGTACCTGGCGTTCTCCAGTTTCAGCACTTTGTATTCCAGGTCCAAATCATAATAGACAACACTGACTTGTTGTAAGATCTCTCGGCGCAAACTATTCAGACTCGGAATCCATACATCATACATCCCGTTTCATGTAAATTCGACAAAAAAAAAATGGTTACCACAAGAATCACTCAACAAAAAATGCCCAATGTGACTGTATTTTATCCAACTTAATCGTGTAACAAAATGGCGCTACAATTGTACTTCGGCATGTAGGATGCTTTCATCGCGCTGAAATGTCCAAACGACTCCAGTTCCCAACCGGATGGAGTCATTCTTGAGTCTGCTGTCGTTCCTACTATGGAACTTCACGAGCGCGAGGCATCACCGCTTTAACCGCCGGAACGTTGTCTTGTAGCGTTTGCGTCACTTCCTGTTGCACGGAGCACAGAAATGGCCCTCGGCCGACGAAAGACCCACTTTCGCCAAACGATAGAAAAAGTGTCGTTACAACTGATGAAGTTCGCTCGATATAAACTGGTGAAGAATGATGGAAGGGGGATGGGTCGAAGGTAGAGGGGTGAACGATGGTGCTTTGATACAAAGAAATTCAGAATGCCACGCACACGAATAATGGCCCAAACTATACGCACTGCTTTTGGACAGCCGTGTGCAACGTAGGAGAACGAATGAAAACGGAAAGGATTTGGGATTCCATAGTGCGTTTCTCATTTTTGATCGACATGACTACTTTATTAGATGTACGAATGTTCCGTCTTAAATTTTGGGATTTCAACAGCCTGTCACATCAGACCTCAAGAAGGGTCTGTGCTTTGCTACACGGACTTTGGATGAATACCAAGCAATGAAGTGTTAAATTTACTCTACGTGAATTTTGAAAAAAATTGTTTCTTCGATAATGGGGACAATTTTGAATCTTTTTGCTTTGCCTCTTGTTCTGGAAGCCAGCTGCTGTCAGTCATTTTTGCACAAATTCAGGCAAGCTCTTTTATGTAGAATGCCATTAACATTAAATTTTAATTCACGTAACCTAGTATAGAATAACTGAGGAGGTCAATACGTGAGAATTTCCCAAAACAAAGTTTGGTTTACATAATTATCAACGTTACAAATAGCAGCTTCAATGCAATTCTTTAAGGGCATTGCATCATTGCGGATCAATATTGGTACGCATAATTCTTTTCCGTTTGCACGCGTAATCCTCTACAAAGTGAGCGCCTGTTTTATTTGCGGCCAAGATGTGAAAGCTACGATAATCATGGACATGTCAGGCATGCCTGGCATGTTTCATGTTGGTTTTCAATGCCAAAATTTCATCCAGCATTTCACATCTTGGACGCCAATAAAAAAACGTCCACCCACTTTGAAGATTATGTCCGAACATCCAGACTGCTGCGCACAACTTCCAGGCAGTTGAACGTGGCAGGGAGTATCGAGAAAGAACGGTTAAACTCGAGGATTCCTCCAACATGATATTCCTCTCATCTGCCTCCTACTATCACAAATCGACCAAAACCCACTGGCTTTGAAAATCAAGTCCAGTTCCTGACACTTAAGTATACCTTTCCAGCAAGGGTTTAACATTGCTAACTTGCAACTTTCCAATACAAATGGAAAGTTTCGAATGGCTCCGGTAGCGACAATCAGCGCCCCCGATGTCAAAGCCCGCAAAAGCGGGCATCTTTGGAGTTGAGATCATGAAAGCGGAACTGGCCCGTAGCTCTTCGCATTTTCTCATCGAAACTTGCTTCAATTTCTGATAAAATTTTAATGAAAATGAGTACAGCGGATTGCCCTTCAAGTTGCAAAAATCTCGAGTTTAACTGGACCTTTGATGACTCCCATCGTTGGTCGAACCATGCGGTTTTTATTGGGCAAATGCATAAATAGCGTGGACATGACAAACATAGGCGGCGAGTCGAAATAATTACGATACAAAAAAAAAATGAAACGATGGCCCGTGATAAAATATCCTCGGGGCGCATCAGAAAAATTATCTACATGCATTCGAGGACCGATAAAGGCGCTTCGCTCCCCCTGGTGGCCCGTTTCATGCAGAAAAAAGCCCTTTTTCTCCCATATGCATTATGTACAAAATTACAGCGAGGCTGCACACAAGTCCGAATCGTGGTCGGATGTTAATGGTCTACGGTTAGTACCTTTACATGCTACGGATGAGAGATGCGAGTCGGGAGAATGAAAGGTGAGGGGAAGTGGAGCAACTGAATTAAATAGAAGGGGGATGATATTTCACGATACACCTCGTGCACCAGCGCGTGTGCGTCTTTCCCGACAAAAAAGGGGTTTGTACTATGGTGGCTCCACTCGCAGAGTGACGGATCCTCCACATGCAGCACCGAAACGGAACGACCGGATCTCGCGCCGCCTCGTCAGCCTCCAGACATGAGTGCTGCGGCTGGGCAGCCCAAGTGGGGATCAGTAGAAGGGGCCCAGGCGCATCAAGTCAGCTTCTCTCGGAATGCTTTGATTTTCTGCACAAAGAACGCCTCGAGGGACTCGGCGCAACGGTAGAATGGCGAGTCTCTCGGGTTGTAGTAGCGGCAGTTGTCGAACACCTTGGTCATGTCGCCGATGAAGTCGCTCAGCTTCTCGTATTGCCGACTATTTATCTTTTGCTCCATCGTTTGGAGGTCTGAAAGTGAATGGCATTGGATTAATGACTATCTATTGAAAACAGATGCCCTTGGAAATTGTATGTGAGAGTTTCTGAAATATAATTTTAAGTCATTTTAACTTACCCATGGGCTCCTTGATAACTTGATAATAGTCTGGTACCTCTGCTGGATCCACAGGTTCCAAAAACGGCCAAGACTGCTTGTGAGTCTTTAAAGAGAAATAAAACGGCATGAGTTCAACATGTGTCAAATTAAAACATACGAGGGTTGTGCATTAAGTTTCCACAATCATTTAAAAAAAACAAAAACTGCCTGTATGGATTTCAATAAAATTTGTGGGAAAATTCTATCATTTTTCAACAAATTTCAACATCAAAATGCACATTTCAAGAAATATTTTGAATTTCCAAATTTCATTAAAATACATTATAACCGCAAGATTATTGCGGAAACTTAATGAACACTCCTTGTAAATTGTGACTGTAGCGGACAATTACCTGCAAACTCTTCAGCAGCCTCCTCAAATTCTCCAAGTCCTTAGGGGCCAGGGAGCGGAGGTTGGCGTTGTTGATTCGGGAATTACCCTGGCAGTTGGGGCAGATGTACTCCTCGATGGAATCGGCCTCCGACTGAAGAATACCCACGCAGCGGCCGTGGAACCAATCCTGGCAGCGGTCGCAGCAAATGTAGAATCTGCAATGGGAAACAGTAATGGGGATGACTAAAGCGCGCTCTTGGTCAAATCCCCTCTAGTCCAGGCAACGGTACGTACTGAGATTCGTCGTACGGCTGCCTGCAGAGGCAGTAGAGCTCTTCAGTGCTGTTATCCTTGGCTTTGCTGCACTCCTCGCACACGTATTCATTGAGGTGCTTGGCTTGCTCCTCGGAGATGTTCACGCATTCCCCGTGGAACCAATTTGAGCACAGATCACAACCAATGTAGAACCTGGGAAAAGACAGGCCTTAGGGTCGGTCGAGCAGAATGGAGGCGCATGCACGAGGATATGAGCGACTGTTTCTTGCTTTTAATGAGCAACACGATCGTTGTTGTTGGGGGGGAGGGGGACGATCAACTTTCAGACTTCGCACTTTACATTTTAATGCCATCAGCAACCCCACATTCATAATGTGTAACGGGGCAATTTGTTGCCAAATTTCAGGCCAGTTTAGGCATGCCCGAAAAGTCAAGCGCATATTTCTGAGTATTTTACTAACCATGGCTTTTAATAATGAAAATTCCTGACAGAAAGTAATTAGACTTCATTAATATTTTTAAAATTGAAAAATTAGAACATGTGATTTCTCATTGAAAAACATAACTTTTTGAACATGCCTTTAGTTGCCAGAAATAAGACAAAAAAATTGGCTAATGTGACGACCTTAAGGCTGTCACACCGAGTCTATTTGTTGCCATATTTCTGAAAATTAAAGGCACGTTCAAAAAGTCAAGGTTTATTGTTTGCAATTCATGAGAAATCAAATGTTCAAATTTTAAAAATATAAATGAATTAGAATTACTTTATATTTGGAATTTTCACTTTTGAAAGCCATGGTTAGTAAAATCCTCAGAAATGTGGGCTCGACCTTTCAGACAAGCCTAAATTCGCAAGAAATTGCCTCGATGGTGACAGCCTTTAAATAAATCACACTACAAAGAATACAGATATTGCGAAGCTATAATTCTTCCTTAAAAGTAAGGGGTTAGACTGTTGTAAGAAATAAAATTAGTTTTTTTTTTTTGAAAATTACCCGCATTGCTCAGTGGTCAACATATCGGATTTACCAACATCCCTTTTAAGATTAGAAACTAGAGTGGAAACTATCTCAGCGGCTTACCTTCTTTGGTCATACGGCGTTTTGCAAACACAATACAGCTTCTTCTCCTTCTGGGCCATCATTTGTGTGGCCGGGGACATGGGCACGTTCAGCGAATGCGGAGCCGGCGACAGCGAGTCAATTGACTTCGCCGTGGTGGGCATCACGTTGCTTATGCTGTGCGGTGGGAATGAGGGCCGCGCTACCATGTTGGTATTTGCCTTTGCTCGGCCCACGTTGTTCACTTTACCAGTGGAGATGAGCTTCTGCTTCTTGGGCTTAGGCGGTGCCACTGGCGGCAGCTGGTGTCCTTCGATGGGGGGTGGCAACTTGCGCTTTTTGGGTGGCTTGATTATTTTGTCGACAATGGTTGCGACTGCTGGAGTTCCTTTCGGGGACTTTGGTAATTCCTTCCTGATTTCCTCCTGAAAAATCACATTAAAGCTGATATTAAAAACAGGCGCTTGTCTGACGTCAAAGACTTTGCGGGACAAATCATTGTTTCAGAAAACGCATACATCAGGAGCTCACAGTTTTTGTAAAGTTACCTGGATTTGATGCTGCAAATCTTTCTCCAAGGAAGCCCGTTTCTTGAGGATGTCTTTTTTCAAACTCTCCTTATGCTTGAACAGAATGGCGTGGAGCTTGTTGGAGGCTGCCTTCATCTTGCGCTCCTCAGCATCCTCCTTCTGCTTCTGCTTACGTTGGTTAGCCCTCTCCTCTTTCTCGATTTTGTCCATGATGGCCTTCAGAGCTTGCTGGCAGGCCGCCATTCTAAAATAGGTTAATTAATAATAAGGAACAAACAACTTTAAAATTCGTCACATTTGAGACTAAGACCGAATCTGCCTTACCGCTGGTTATCTTCCTTTTGTTCCGGAGTAAGGGGCTTGATGCGGTTGCGCATTCCATCTGACGTCGGGCTGTGCACGGGTGAGGACAGGGGATCGCTAGCTGCGCTACCTGTCACGACGCTGCTCTTCACGAACTTGGTGGGGCTAGTGATAACGGACACCGGTGCCGACTCCTTGATCTTTTGCTGCTGCATCTGCTGTTGCTGATGCCTCTGCAGCGCCAACAATTTGGCTTGGATTTCAGGTGTCGTGTTAGGATTGACGAGAGCTTGACGAATGACTAGAACATAAAAGTTGATGTTAGCATTACAAGAATATATCGACAATATAATTCAACATCTCAACCTAAAAAAGTTGAGAATTTTGCTAACTTGTCCTAGGAATTTGTTACTTTTTCCAAATTTTTCTTGGAAACTGTTGGAAATTTTACAAACCTGCCTCCGAAACCGTAGAAAATTTCTCAAATTTGTACTTGAAAACATTTAGAAATCTTGCAACTTTTGTATTAGGAAAAGTTTGAAAATATTGTAGGTTGGTAATGGGGAAAACATTAAAACGTTAACAAATGGGCCCCCCGAGTTAAACACGTTGAAGCATTAATCTTAGAATATGACAACATTAATATGTTGAATTTCCCCGACGTTTTCAAAATAAGCCATTCTTCCCTGACGTGGTTTTCCAGATCTGGTGGAACCCTGTAATACCTCGTTATCAAAATTACACTTACTTTGTTGAGTTATCTGAGGCGTCAACACAAACTTCTGCGGCGAATTGGCGGGTGGCGATGTGACAGTTGATGCGGGGGCAGGTTGGATGGCTGTCGTGGCGACAGTCTGCGGAGCAGCGGGCCGAATGGCCACAGTTGCAGTGGCTGCGGATACTACCACCGGTGATCGTGCCACAGAGGTAACTACTGCTGTTGGCACGCTGGGTGGCGAAGCAATGACTGTAGATGCTGATGCCGCCGCAACAGCCAATGGGGATGTGAACTTAGGCGCCACGACAGCCACCGGAGATGTCACCTTCGGTACAACAATGGGCATTGACACAGGGGCTTGTGGCGTTGTTGCAGCTGCTGGAGCGAGTGCCAAGAGAGGCGCTGAAGTGACAACATGCTGAATGGCTTGGGACACGGCGGTGGTAGCCACGGTGGGCGCCACAGATGCCTGCATCACAACCGTTGTTGGATTGGCCTGTGCCGTCGAGGCATGAACAGCTGCCAGCATCTTCTGCTGGATTTGTGCAGAGTGTAAAGTGGCGTGTAGAACTGGCTGTGCAGCTGCTAAAAATGGTAAAAAGTAAAGCTAACATCAGGTGTACCGCATGAGGCACCATGTTGATGGCAAATTTAGGCGTCTCACTTACCGCGGACTTGGGCTTGGATTAACTGAGGCTGCAGCTGAACAGTTGTTTGGTGCTGGCTGCCAGCAATCTGCGGCCTGATCATCTGGAGAATTCTGGGCCCTTGGGGCGTGGAGATGGCAGCCACCGTGGCTGTCCCAAGTGTGGCTGGTGACGAGGATACCTAAAATAACCCAACGTGATGTGAGAAATAGGAAAAAGTCACACAATGACAATGCACCTATCCCAGCAACACGACCAACACCTAATGCAAAGTCAGAAATTGAGAAATGTTGGGAACAATTACAGTTTACAGGCTTCCTCCAGAAATTTCATATTCAAATTTACCTGACTTCCAGGTGTTTAAGCAAATTTCCCTGACCAATGACAATATTCAGTATTTTGAAAATTTTTAATTTTACAAATTTGTCCTCTGAAACTGCGACAAATCTGTCCTCGGAAACAGTTGAAAATTTTGCAAATCTGGCCTTGGAAACTTGAGAATTTTTAAGATTTCTCCTCTGAACTTGGTAAAAATGTTGCAAATTTGTACTGGTAAAGTGGTAGCCCATAGAAGCATTAATTTTGGATTGTGACAACAATAAGATGTTGAATTACCCTGACTTTTCCAGATCTGGGGGAACCATGGTTTATAATATAATATAATATTAACATTGGGAATTAGAAATTGGGATAGGTAAAATAAATTTTTCTCATCATATCGATCACTACAAATTTCACCAGCATCATATGGTATTAAAGACTACGAGCAATCCATACATGATTTAAATTGAAGTTAAAAAACTGTTGATCTCGGGAATTTCATCAAGTGGATGGAAAAATGTCAGTTCAATCTACCTGAATCTGCGCAGTTTGCTGCACAGCCGTTTGTTGGCCCTGAGGTGCAATCAGCTGCAGGGTGGGTACTCCAACCGCGCTTGTTTGTCGGACCGTCGCAAGTTGAATGGTCTGTTGGGTGGTGGCAGCCGGACTGGCCCCGGAAGTAGGCGTGGCCTGTTGCACCACAGCTGCAGCCTGTGCCTGCTGAACCTGTGGAAGGGTGATCAGCTGTAGCCTACCATCCGAAAGGCGAACAAGTTGTTGGCCTGTAAAGAAGCCCATAAAAATGACACATGCGGCAAATTTCTGCAAATTAGAGCACAATCTAAGCCAGCAACTGACCTGGGAGAAGGCCCCGAACTTGCAGTTGCCCATTGGGACTCTGGATGATTTGGATTTGAGCCCTAACAGGCGTTGTAGGCGCTGCAGCAGGCTGGATTCCTGGTCTCACAGGCTGCCCTGCCACCTGGGTTCGAACTGCAACGAGTGAGGGGGCACGCGGACTTCCAACGGCCAGGGTGGCGCTTCTGGTGGTGAGAGCCCCGAGTGGCGTCACTTGATTCGATTTGGGGAGGATGGCAGCCGTGATTGGCAGCCTGGTGGCACCCGCAGTCGGGGTGCTTGCCGGTAGACCTGTCTGAGTCGTTCCTGCAGCAATGGGGGTAGCACCTGTTATATAATAAATTTTTATTTACATACAAGATGTAAAAGGAAATATCATTATTCCTTTTTTTATAAATTCAAAGTCCTAACCGGAATTTTCATGATTTGTAAGAAATAAAGATAGTTTCTATTGGCCTAATATGAATTAATTTGCAACGCATTATTTTGAAGTAATTCTGGTTATGAAAGCAAATTGCACAACTCAGCAGAATATTATGCAAATTTGACATCGTTCCAAAACCTAGATTTATTCACATATAACCGCAGTTAACAATTAATCGCCATAAAATATTACAACCAAAAATGTTTTATTCACAAAAAAACTACGTCTCAACACAAAGTAATGATGTTGCACTGAAAATTATAAATATGGCCCTGTTCTGGTTGTGGTATTTTACGGCGTTTAATTGTTACTTCAATTACAACCACTTTATGTCTGAGGATACAAATGCTGTTGGGAACAACCATAATTTAAAAAAAAAACAAAAAAAACGTGATTCATTTTAGGGGATAAAAGATTATATGTGAAAATTCACACATTTTTGATTTTTAGTTGTTTTAGGTGCTGAACAAATCTTGTATTGAAAATAAATTCTTGATGCGAACCTGTAATAGGGGTGGCCGCCTTCAGCCCTTTGGTTGTAAATATGCGACGCACACCGCAGTATGTCTTGGCCACTGGCGTTGAAAAAATGTTGGAAACTCCAGCCTTGATGGGGGTAGTGACAGTGCCAGCGGTAACAACGGTGCCTGCAGCAGGGGCAATTATCTGTAAGAGTAGTCCAGACTTAATTTCATTTTGTTTTTGTCAGATTAACATCACAATTTTCCATTTAAAAATGCTCGCAAACATACCTTTGCGATTGTGTTTGTTGTTGTGCCAGAAGTGGCAGTGGAGGTTGTTCCTTTAGTGTTCTGCAGTTCGAGTAGCCGCTTTTGCTGCATCGCCTGCCTTTGCAGTTTCAGTTGAGCCTCCATCTGAGCCTTGATCTGCTGAGCACTCTGTTGAGCCGCTTGTTGGGCCACCTTTTCACGCAGCACTTGCTGTTGCTTTTCGAGCCTGCAAAATTGAGTAATTGAGAAAAATCGTGTCGAAAAACTGTACTGTTTTTGTAATGTTGGAATAGCACGGATTGCACATACTTGTCGCCGAAATGTTTAATTTCCCACAAATCCAGCTCTTCCTCCTGGACCCACAACTCGTTCACCGAGGGCCCCTTGTTCTGGGGCGACTCTGGCCGCTTGCGCTCCCGCAAGCCACTTCTCTGTGGCGTAGTTTTCTCTGCAAGATTCGTAATAAAAATTCCTTGATAAGTGCACAGGATATATTTTAACTGTTCAACTTTCGAATCAAATTTACAACAAGTAAAATTATTCCGTCTAGTAGGCTATAATATTATGACACCCAGACAAGATGAGTGCAAACAAAGAGCTATTCTGTCGCGTACAAGAAAGGAATCATGGAGGACTCCCGCAGCAATAATAAATGTAGGCTGTAATTCATGAAAATATAAGACATCCCTTGAAAATAAGCCCTAATGCGTTTTTTTTAGAGCAAACATTAATTTAAGACCCTGTCGTATTTTCGGAAAAACGCTGTTAGATACATAACTTTACCACCCCAAAACAAGAGTAGTGTTTGCAAAATTTGATAAGTAAAAATCTTGGCTCGCACTCACCCCGTGGCCTGCTGGGCAAGTCGATGGGCACAACGATCTTGCGCACTAGGTACTCAGACTGCAGTCCGAACTGGCCGATGTCCCTCCTCTTCAGCAGCTCCGTGGTGATGACCTCACTCTCGGTGGTTAGGGTGCTGGTGCCTCCGGGTGGTGGCTTCATGTGCATGTCATCCCAGCGCAAGCTGGACCATAGGATGCGCAGCTGCAAGGCAGCGGAATGGATGCTGCGCAACGTTGAGGTGCGGAACCTCCAGCAGGTCTTGAAGGCTGGCCTGGCGCAGGGCAGTGGCCACGAGTGAGCATTCGGTTTGGCATTATTGTTGAAGCCACTGACTTCCCATTTGCAACCACCCCTGGCGTCTCGATTGCACCCACCCCTGGCTAGTCGGCGCAGCTCGAACTGAGGCAACACGAGAATACTGGTCTTTTTGCTCTTGGTGATAAAGGTGGAGCCAGTGGGCACAGTACCCTTGGTGGCCATCTTCTTCTTGTTAGACTGAACTTTGGTGATTTTGGCTAGGTAGACCTTTCCAGAGGTAGATTCCTCACTTGCGAACTGAACCACTTTGCCCTGCACCACCATAGAGGTGGTTGAGCTTTCTTTAGCGGCTGTGGTTTTTGCAGCCACCATTGTCTGTGTCATCGTATCACCACTAGCCACAGTAGTACACATCACCATCTGTGAAACCTCAGAGGACACCTTGGAGGTGCTGGTCGTGGTCACAGCATTGGTCAACTGAGGAGTGATCCCCGCACAGCTCATGGCGGCCTCAATCATCGTGGACGTAGCACTCTGAGTGGTTACTGTCGTCACAGTGGTCACCTTGGATGTGCTTTGGACAATGACACTAGCCTCCTGCTTAACAGACTGGATCTCAGGCTTTCCATTGGAGGCGTCAATAGGATTTCCCATGTCCACATCAATTTCCTTCTTGATACTTTTGGAGCTGAGAGTTCCTGCCAAAGTTTTGTCACAGTCTTCGAGATTGTTCTGCAGGCGGATTGGAGTTGAAACCAGCCCTAGTGTGCATGAATGAGCTAAGTCTGTGAGCGAAACCGACTTAGGAATTTTTTTCGCCACTGACTGGGCCGATGGAGGTGCGAAATTTGAAGATGGGAGTGCCACTGGAACAGCAGGCTGAGATTGCGTCACTGGCACAGACACTGAAGAATTAGAAGCAGACAGAGGGATCCTGGATGGGGAGCTCTCACACAGTTCCGTAACATCAATGTTATGATGCGGGGAAACTTTGGGTTCGATTACAGGAAGAGTATCGCTTCTGGGAACACCGAGCACGTCATTTTTGGTGCCAGTTTGTGTCCCATCATTTTTACTGATGCCAGCTGAAATATCAAATGGCAAATTTGCACTGTTTGCTGCTAACAAAACACTTTCGGCATCACAAGGGGATTGTGGAGCAACGGCAACAGAATTTGTCTCAGAATTGTTCATCGCCTGGTGGTTGGATGGTTCGAGGAAGGGAGCTTTGGGGGTCAGGGTTGGCAGTTGGGGCACAGGGTCCAATGGCAGGATTTTTGGTGCCTGCACTTGCAGTTTTACGAAGGTCTTTGGGGTGTTGTTCAGTAGCGGCGCTTTAACGACGGTTTTGTCATTCTCTTTGCGAATAACCAAGGCCCGCGCCTGCGCCGCCTTTAATTTTTCACAAAGGTCGAGAGCATAACGGCAAACTGATGAGTAACACCTGCAGCTCTCCTCCCCAGTCTTGGCACCGCTTCGGCACAGAGGTGAAAAACATTTGTAGTTCTTGTTGACATGCTGGATCTCTGCGACCAGCAATTTCAGCTTGAAGCTATTATCCGGTGGAGTGCTAAAGGCTACGTCACCATTGGGCAGGGATGGCTTGCGGCGCAAAATGGCAGGCTTGATGGTAACTGGAATAGGCCGAGGAGCCTTTTTGTCCTCCAGCTTAATTTTTAGGAGGCTGGTTCCAGGCTTGTTTGTGGGTATCTCAGGTCTTGGCTGGGCCATCAGACCCCTCTTAATGGCAGCAAGGTTTTTGATAGCGGCCAAGTTAAACGGCGCCTTTGTGGGCGCAGCTTCCAAAGGCTTCTCATCCGCATCACCCACTCCATTCGGAGTGGCCAGTTTGCCATTACGCATTTGCTCTTGGAGCAATTTCAGCTGCAACCGCCTCTCGAGGAAGCTGTCGATCTTTGTAGTACGTGCTATCTTACGGTATACCAAGCGCAACGGCGCTGAGAGTCCATGAGAGACATTGACCAGTTCATAAGTTTCCTGGTCGCGAAGCGTAAGCGCTTTAGCAATTGCTAAAGAAAAGAAAATCGATGAGATGACTAGATTTCAAAAACAACAGTAGGATTTGCAAAAAAATATTCATACCCGTCTTTTCGTTATCCACCTCCATCTTCTCATCTTTTTCCTCCTTTACTTCCGGCTTCTTTTCCTTTCCATCTTCTGTTTCCCCGCTATCGCCGTCAACGTCCATGGGCTGTTCGTCCGTTTGCTTAGGTTTCAGCACAGCATCTTTTTCCGTGGTTTCTTTGTTCTTGTCGGGTAATTTGTCCGAAACTGAAATAAACAGATTACGTTACGATGCAATAAATTAACCGATGTGGTCAAGCAAAAATGACAAAGTATTTAGCATAAAATACACAAAAATTAATTTCGGAACTCTTACCTTTTGTAGTAATAACGAGCTTATAAGGACCGCCCCGAAGCCCCATTTTGAAGCATGGCTGACACCTGTAGGTCCTTGTAGAACTCAGCCACATCCAACCACCCTGCCCGCTGATACGGTACTCCTCACCTTTTTGCTTCCACACCTTAATTGTTTTAATGGTACAAAATTAATATATGAATAAATAGACATTCAATAGCGAAAATGTCAATCACTTCTGGCAGCAGATCCTCACCTGATGCCTCAGCCCACGTGGATACTTAACCCAGAAGGAACGGTCAATTTCATCGTCAGCATCTTTCCTATCTTTCTTTTCCTGCTTCTTCCGTTCCTCTCTCTCCAGGACGGTGCTTCTGCGAAATCGGGTGTGACCTATTGAAATTGATATAGAGGATGATATCTAAGGTGGGATATACTCTTAATTTTCCTGCCTTTGCGTAAAATTGTTATGCCAAACGCTGCGTAAAATGAAGCAACATTTAAGTTAATTTTTAATAATTTCCATTAATTTATATTTACCTAACGACTCGTGCCAAACATGGTTAAAAATCACAGGTTTCATGCTCGCTTCAAGAATGCTAATAGCTTGAGCAAAATCCTTGGGTGATGTGCATGCATTCACAGCCTTCAGCCAGTTGGCCCGATGGAGACTCCAATTGGCATGAAGTAATGCCGTCGGCAGGGAGTTTTCCAACTGGACGATGGTTTGTCTCAACGTGCTGACTGTCAGCGCTCTTGAACCTAACAATCATCACAACAGCATTTAATTTCACATTGACCGGCAGCGCAAAAATAAACGACACACGAGGATAGCTGTGCTATCCTGTAATTTTTAAACACAGAACTACTACATCTGGGGCTGCATAATAAATGATGATAGATTTCATCATCAGAATTTTTATGTATGACATAATCATAACAAAAACTTGTGTCATTATAAATTTTATGAATGTCGTCATCAGAAGTTAAATCGCTGACGGCATTCATTAAAAATGACCTATTTTTTGACATTTAATGTGCACATTTTTTGAACATTTAATCGAGCATTTTTTTTGGAAATATAAATGGATGTCCTATAAAGGTCTGATTAAATTAATTCGCACACCATAAATGACGTCATCGTCAAAAAATTTCTCAATGACATCATAAGAATTTTAATCGATGATGTCACTAAGAAAAAGTGATCCATTTGTCAGATATGTAATCGCACTTTTTTTCCCGAAGATTTAATCACCGTATTCCCGCGCAAATAACGGCATGCCACTTTAGCCCGGGGATAACAAAAAATCCCTTTTCACATTCTGTTCCA
>JAQGBX010004759.1:0-14769 GCA_034698745.1 Megaphyllum sjaelandicum | reverse complement strand
CGCGCGCCATCTAGTGGCTATGTTTGGCAACACACGGTTTTGTCATTTATGAGTCTTTTGCTTTCGCCTTTTTTTTTTTTTAAATATTTAGGGCCAGTTGTAAGTATCTATTATGGCAGTTGAAGTAAAGGAAATCATGCTGATTGCTTGACAAGTGTTAAATTTTTATTTTGTTGATCTGAATGGTCAGGCTTGGTCAAATGAATAGCTTCACCATTGGACTAATGTGTTCAGGAATTCCTGAACGACCCCTACTTGGAGGGGTATCGATCCGCCTTAATTTAAGGGAATTTACTACTTTTTAAATAGCCGTAATATCGTTTAAATCCATTTAAAATTTTTGAAATTTTTTTAATCAACATTTCAGTTTATAAAATTTCTGTTAGATTTTCTAAAATTACTATAATTAATTCATTAGTTGTTTATTAGTCACCGATGTTAGCACTAATCTGGGAGATTAATGTAAGCGAAATCACTAATGAACTTCAAAACCACGTTCACAAAAGCAGACGATGGATCATATATTGACTATTTTTATTGATATGGAAACAATGGAGGTCAATGAGATTGCAAATCTCCTGAAAACTTTCAACAAACTTGTTCACAGAAATGTGGATTGTGGATTTATAAATACAAATATTACAATTTATTTTTATAGCAAAATAGGGCAATTGGATAAAAAATGTACATTTATGTTTATTTACCGATAACATACTTGTTGGGCCAATATTCGACAGTTTTCAAAATTGATTAATAGTTTGGCAATAATTTTAAATAATTGGAAAATGAATCATTTCTCAAAGAAACAACATGTATTTGTTTTTGACGTACAGCTACGCCTTTTTCTAGAGTTTCGTTTAAAATGGGATATTTTATTCGAAATGATAATTTTTAATTCTTTAATTCATAGTTATACTCACCAAAACAATAGTCAGTAATTAAACTGGTACACTGTATATGACATTTGTGTGTGGTACAGTATGTTGTGTGTAGGAAAGTTTGCTTGAAAAATCCGTGAAAGTTAGGCAAAATGTATTTCGAAACGCAAATCGAGTATCAATTAATGCATGTTTCCATGGAAGTTATTACCCATACTAACATACAATTGGTGAAAAGGGTTAATTTTAGAAAATTTAAAATTTCGAGATACTCAGAACAAAAGCATTCCCGGAAACAGAATCTTCATGGTGTCCAGTTTTGATTGGATTGATGTAGCATGTCCTTTAAGACGGATTTTTTTCATGGGAGGAGCTCCTAACTAACCAAAATGGACAATAACTATTTAGAGGGATTCATGGAAACAATCACCTGACAATTAATCCCTATACGAAATTTCCCTATATTGAGATTCTTTCTGACATAGGACGCATTTAGTCTGCAGCAGCATTGACCACTGGTCACTTCGAGCTACTGTATTACAGAACGTGTAATTGACGTGCCATATTTGACGAGAAACTTAATTGTTCAAGTAAGTTTAATTCAAGGTAAGTAAACTTTCACGTGTCCATATAATGTTTAAATTTATTGATAATTTCACGAGATTTATATTAATTTTTTTGGATATTATTTCAACTAATTAAAAAAGTCTGTTAAATTTAACTCACAGTTTTTGAAATGACCATAATATCGCTCAAATACATTTCTATTTTTAGTTTTAACACAATAACGTCAAAATAAAAACAGTATGTTACGCTTTTTAATGGGTTCGAAAACCAATTTAGATAATAATTTTTTTTTACTATACAAAATAAAGTAGTTGAAATAAGTTTGTTGTATTTGTTTGTGCAGTTTAACTTGATTGTAGCGTCGCACTCGCATTTTTTCTGAATTTTTGCAAGAAAGCCACGTGAATCTAGGTTAATACCATTTTTTTTCCATATATGATCTGAGCCTTCAGTAGGCTAATTAAAGGCTCATGTACATGTATTTCGGAGTACTAACGAGATAGTGTAGTTGAAGCCCTTGAGGGACTCTCATATATCCCCGAAGGACCCTAGTTCATTCAAAGGTCGCTCACCCTATTCTGGGATGTTCTAATTGGTTTCAATGCGAAAACTGGCTAGCCGTGCAAGTGATATGCAGTAAAAACCGGTTTAGAGTGACCACCAAAAAATATATGCTATGTTGGTCATTGTACACAGATGGTCACACTACAAAAATGCGTGGATTACCGTAAAATAATGAACATATACACTGCACATATATACATGTAGACAGACTGTAATACACGTAGTAAAATACCACAAAACCAATAAAGTACAGAACCATCATGTCCAAGGGTTAAAGGAAGGGGTATCGATCCGCCTTAACAGGTTTTACTGTATACGTTGCATTGTCATATTTTGTAAATTCACTCCCACTGTCATTTAATTTAAAACATTTAATCTACAATTCTACAAGTATATTTAAAGAGCTAAAATGTATAGATTTATGAATGTTCTTGCTTCAAAAATAATTTCAGATTAAACGTAGATGTTTTAAAAACATCATTTCTTCATACACACACAAAAATACATTTAATAGTAAAGATGTTTTTGGATGACGTATATTTTTTTTTCTTAGAAAATATTATTAAATTTCAAGACTATTTTAGAGAAGTTTCAAATGCTGTATTCTGGTCGTCAAGACGGTCCAAGACTGCGAGTTAACCTTCACTTGACCTAAAAAGGCAGGGACCCTCTTGTGACCCTATTGCACTGACTTTCTTATTTTTAAAATTTTTTCTCAAAACAATAGTTCAGCTCGGATTGTTAGACAATTAGTGCGTCAATGGTTAGAAAGCTGCTCAACTTTTGAAGAAAACGGTAAGTGAAATATTTCGGAAAAATACTACTGCATATCTTTCATAATTTATTACGCAACTTATATGTAGCCCTTTAAGATACATTGTGAATAAGTATAAACATGTCATGGCGGCTGGTTTACTTCTGAAAAGTGTCAAAATTCACTTCACTGCAAGGCTTAATAAACATTTTATGGTTTTAACCATCAATGTGAGTTTGTTTATACTGATATTCCTGAATTGATTCGTCAAAAGCCATTTCATTGAAAATTCAATGTTATTTTTATAATGGTCACTGAAAAAGACGTCCGCGAAATTTTCCCAAAAAAGAACCCCTACCCCAAGGGTTGTACCATGCTTTGATGGCGCCTGGTTGGGATGTTTCGCATTGTTTGGGAAAATTTTCAGTTTTTTTTTAAAATCAGAAATTCTATTTTTTGAATAATAAATTTGTAATTAAATTTCTCGCGTTATTAAAAAAAAATTGGAAATATCGCGAAAGTAGAACATTTTTCAAATTTCAGACAAAATAAAATTTAAGTTTAAAAAAATTGCAAACTCAGCATAAGTCGCAGATGTGTAAAATTTCGGCAATTTATAAATAAAATTAAATGCCGTTAAATAAAAATAGAAAATATTCAAATAAAATTCTCAATTTTTAAAAAAAAAATTGCGAAAAATTCATTTAATTGAGCAATTAATTAAAAATAATTGAAAATATTTGAAAAAAATCGCATTAAAAATAAAATTCGCAAATATTTGCAAGCAAATAAAATCCTCTAATTTTTGAAAAAATCAACCTACTCCCACTGCATGGGTCCGATCATTCTAGGATTATCCCCTCCACTATTCAAAGTTTCACAGAACTTTAAAAAAGCCCCTTAAGCATATCTGTACTATCCTGCAATTTTTTAACCTTGGTCTGCTAAGTAAATAATGACGTCATCATCCGAATTTTAATGAATGACGTCATTATAAGAAATAATATGAATAACAACTTCCGAAGTTTTACCGATGACGTCATTTATTAGAAATAAACGGTTAACAAGGGATTTTTTTAAATTCAGGAAGAAAATGGATCTAGATCTTGATTGCTCATGGTGCACCCAAGAAAGTTTATTGTCAACTTTCCTGATTTTTCCAAAATTTTAAACAAACTTTCCCTGACCAACGACAACCTTGAATACTGCCAATGCTTTCCATGATTTTGCAAATCGTGCTTTAAATTGATATTTTTTTTTTAAAAATTAGCACAAACTTTTGTTGAAATCTGTGCTTATTTGAATTCGAAAAATTAAGTTTTTTTTTAAATTTGTTAACGGAGAAGGTTGTAAATTTGAAAAATTTATACTTTAATATATTTATTGAAAAGTTTGAGAATTTTGTCTATTTGTCCTCATAATTTGTCGACAATTTTGCTAATTTCTCCTCGGCAATTGTTACAAAGTTAACGAACCTATAGACTACTCCAGAACATTTGTAAATCTTAAAAATTCATGCTTGCAAAACGAGGGTAATTCAGCAAGTTTGTCCTCTGAAATTGTTGAAAATCGTGTAAAACTTTCTTCTGAAATTGTTGAATTTTTTTTAAATTTGTCCTGAAATTGTTTAAATAAGTTTGCAAATGGGCTCTGAGCTAACCATGCAAATTCAACATGTTTCCAAAATTTTTATTTCAGACATCTGGACAATGGACTTGATTTACGACGATGGCTTAAAGGACTTCGCCTTGCAAAATTTGGTCTCAACAAGAATAATTTAGAACATTCTGGAGAACATCTTACTTAAATCAATCTCACCACTATAGAATGAGAAGACGGTGGCAATGAGGGTCTCAGAATGTGTCAATCACTTGACATTTTAGCCAGTTTTAAAGTCCGATTTAAAAAAAAAATATCCTACCAATCACGAAGCAGATGCTGGACTGGAATAAACTTCATCCCTACACCATTCGTTTGATTATAAAGCCCTATGGCACGTTGGACCGGCTGCAGAGGGTCAGAGCCATCTTGGTCAATGAAGACGTTTCAGTTGGACTTGGAGAGCGTTTCGATTTGGCACGTCATTACTGCCTCGAACAAGAGATATTCGAATTAGGACACCATATTCAATTTCCATGTGATTTATCAAGATACCTAATACACAGGAAAGGCAGAAATTTTTATCAACACCACCGAAGCACCCTGATAGAGTTCTTGTTAACCATTTACAAGGGGAATTTTCATGTAAAGTTGGGCTGCAACCACCTCAATTTAAAATGGCGCCGACAAGGGCTTTATCGGACGTTTCTTCAGCGCAACCCGATTGCGATGGCATATTTCTCTGAAGAAGCAACTCCGGAAGAGGTTGTTAATGATGTTAAGACCGACATGACGAACTGCTTGTATGAAACGAACCCATTTGCACCTGGAGCACGCATCGAGCTCTTCAAAAAATTATACAACGACGTACTTCAACAACATATAAAAGGTTTTTCCTACGTACTGCTTAACGCCCTACTCCAGTAGCCCTATCAGCACCAGTTTCTGGAAGCCGCCAGGTCGTTCACAGAGAGCTTGGATGCCAATGCCTTCTGGAAGTTGGTGGCAATATGATTGCCAAGAAGGTGGTGGATGGTTGGAAGGATTATAAATACAAAGGTCTCTTCATCAGCTGCTGGAAATTGGGCAGAGAGTTAAAAATAAGAGTGTGCTACTTCACAAATATCGCTATCAGGGAACTACTGTTCAATGTTATCTTGATGCGGAACGGACACGTAGCCAGCTCCTTTCTTGACAACTTTCCCGAAGCATACAAGTCGGAATATCTTTTTAGATTCGAAGTATGGTGTGCCTGCTCGTCACTTATATACGAAGAACCCTTCGAGGACCTTGAGCTTTTCATCGAAGTGGGCCGCTTTAAACATCAGAAGTTGTTTGCCAAATTTCAAGAGTATCAAAGAAAATATTTGCCTATTCATTGCCCTAGAAATCCTTACGCGTTTCATGGCATAAACTGTTTAAATAAAGAGGAGCAGAAGCTGCAGAACAAGACAATGCGTCAATTCTTCTTCAGGATGGATAGAGTAAACTGTCAAATATTTGATAAAGCCTCCCAAAGAAATATACAGGAAATTAATTGAATTTATTTGGGGTAATTAATTTCCATATTTGAAATTTAAACCCATCAGACTAAACTCATGCCGAAAGCCTAACAAAATTTAGAAACATGTAAGTAATGGACTGATGACTAATTGGCTGATGAAATTCGCCAATATTTTCACTGATCATGTAGTATGCCGCAAACATGTGGTGAATTTAACATCTAAAATATAATGTTTCTTACTTTTTGGCAATCCCCCTACCTTCGGCACCCTATAGTATATCCACCCCTAGCATTCTCGTTGTTACGCTACTGGGTGGTTAATTGTGCTATGTAGAGGTACTTTTATGCAAAAAACAACAACATTTGTGCCAATAAAAATAACTAATTCAGTGAAATTTTATCTAATTTTACGAAATTTAAGTAAATAGTCATTTGTCAACAACTTGACCCTTCTCAGAACCTTCAAATTATATATAACGTAAGTCAATTGTCTAAATGCGCCGAATAAAATAGCCAGACAATCCGCGATACTGACCATTGTCCAAATAACTTTTCTTGTCATATTCTGTAAATTAACTTTTACAGTCATTAAATTTGAAACATTATACATGTATGTAAGTGCTTAAAATTTATAGATTTTTCAAACTTCTCGCTTCAAAAATAGTTTCATGAAGATGTCTCAAAAACATTATTTTTAGACACAAAAAATACATTTACACAGAAATAGTGTTTTAAGAGTTTAGTCGCCCACTCCAGTGAGTTACTTGATGCACTTCTACTTCATTTTCAAAAGTGAAATTCTTGTAGTTGACCACAAGACATTTTTTTCTAAGAGAACGCAAAAAAAAAACAATCCTTTCTTCATTTCGCAAAAAAAAGGCATGCGTTTTCAGAAATTCGCGCAAAACACTAAAATAATTTAAATTTTACTGAATGTAAATCTTGCGATAAGGCAACAGTTTGTGGGTAAACCAAATCTTTTAAATCTTGTAAAACAGCAGACGATGCATTAACCTCTTTTTTAGCTTCTTGATGAAAGGGTAAAAGCAAACTCTCCCATACAGCAGACGACAAGATATGTGTTTGCTGAAAAAAAACACTTTTTTTTCTTTTTTTTTTGTCAAAATGTCTGCTGTTTGCTAAAAATTTTCGGAGCAAACATTTTGAGCAAACACAAACCATTTTTTGTTTGCTACAGCGTGTACCTGGCTTAAGACTTGGCGTGTCCTCCTTCAGCCGACCTGAACAGAAAAAAAAGCTTACCTTCTTGTGACCCCATAACTCTGGCTTTTTTTTCTGAGGGACAATGGTCAGTGAAGTTTTGCCGAGGACTAGTCGCAGCAAAACGCTGCTCAACTTCGTAAAGTTTTACATTATTCTGAAGAAAACAGTAAGTGAAATATCAAGTATAAGTTTTACATGTTTCATAATTTATCACAAATCTTATCAAGCCCTTTCCAAAAATAAAAACAAGTTGTGAATAAGATAACGAAGTGCCATGGCGCGTTTGCATCACTTCCAAAAAAGGGTAAAAATAGAGAGACCTTTTCATAGAAAGCTTACCTTTTCGTAAAGAGCCTACCTTTTCGGTTATAGTCGCGCCATCCATTGGCCGAATTTGCAAACCGTGTATGAGCGTGTACAAGGTGTTTGACGTAACAATGCCTTAAAAAAATTCTGTTGCAATTTTTTTTTATAATCAACAAATTATTTAAACTAAAGCCATAGTCCTATCCACATTTAAAAAAAAAATAAAGAAATCCTAGTACAATCGCTCCTAACAATGGCGCCAAAATTGTAATCACAAATTATCCAAGTATGGCTGAACAAACATAAAACTGTTAATTGTTGGCATGCATCTGACCTCGTTGAAAATATATCTCAAGGGCCCACGATGTTTGTTTGTTTAAACCGTAGTTGGTATTATCAGAACTTGAACAAAACATGATTTCAACAAGTAAACATTATTTATATTAATCTAATAAACATGTTCATCTTCAAGTGGTCGGAGATAATATAAAGGAGACACGACCATAAACGTTTTCTTGAAAATCTTAAAAACGTTTATGGTCGTGTCTCCTTTATGTAATTTATATTAATCTAAATTTCTATCGCAACAAAATTCTTTTCATACATTTTTTCAGACTGCCTTCGAGAAAATGGACTTCATTTACGATGATGGTTCAAAGGATCTGAACCTGCAAAGTTTGATGACAACAACAATAATTAAAAAAATCCTGGAGGATGCAGGAATGCTACCAGATTGCGTGAAAGATTTAAAGATGATTGCACCAAGAGCCATAGAACGTGTTAACAAATTGACATTGCCATCACTTCTAAAGTGGCAATTAAGACGAATGGTCCGACCAATCATGGAGGAGATGCAGTGCTGGTATCATTACAAGGATGTAGCGTCTCGAGTAGTACTGACGCAGAACGGCACGCTGAACCGGCGAAAGAGTGTCAGAGCGATCTTGGACAATGAAGACATATCAGTCTTGGAGCGTTACCATTTAGCATGTGATCACTGTCTCGAACAAGAGATATTCGACTTAGGGGCCCAGATTCCGTATCCAAGCAATATATCATGCTTAATAAAAACAGGACGACACAACCAAGATCATACTAGCAATAATTATACCCTTGCCATTTTCTGGTTTACCATGTACAGGGGTAATTACCATGTAAAGTTTGGCCGTGAACAACTAAATTTAGAGAGGCGGGCCAGAGGGCTTCGCCTAGCGTTTTTGCACAAAAACCCAGTTGCGATCACATATTTCTCTGAAGTATTAACTCCAGTAGAGGTTGTTGACGTTACGAAAAGCCTGGTGTCTAGGTTGTTAGAAACGGACACGACATTCACACCTGACGCGTGGGTCCAGCTCTTCAAAAAATTGAACTACAGTCTACTGCAACAGCAGAAGACCAATTTCTCCCACCTGTTGCTTAGAGCCCTTATTAATTGGCCCTATCAACACTATTTTCTAAAAGCTGCTAAGCTGTTAACAGAGAACCTGGAAGCCGGGGACTTATGGAAGTTGGCGACAATGATTGCCAAGTAGGCTGTCGATGGTTGGGAGGATCATAACTATAAAGGTCTCTTCATCGGCTTCTGGAAATTAGGCAAAAAGTACATAATGAAAGAGACATTTGTCCCAAATTACTTCATCCGCCAACTTCTGTTTAATGTTATCTTGATGCGGGATGGATACGTAGTCAACATCGTTTTTGACAGCATCCCTGAAATGTTCAAGACACTATATCTTTTCAACTTCGAAAGAAATTGTGTCTGCTTGCGTGTCCTCTACGATGAGCAATACGAAGCACTCGAACATTTTATCGAAGTGTGCCGCGTTAAACATCAGAAGTTGTTTGCCAAATTTCAAGAGTATCAACGAAAATATTTGCCGTATGTTAGTCCTATCATTCGTTGCATTCATACTGGCATGAAACCTTCAACTGCAGAGAAGCAGAACAATGCAGTGCGTGAATTCTTCTCCAGGATGGATAAAAAATACAGAAAATAAATTGAATTTACTTAGGTTGAAATGTATAACCTTCCAACTACACATGTCCAAAAGCCAAACAAAATTTATGTACTTGTGAATATTGGAAAAATATGCTTAGCTTTTGCCATGGACATGAGTGTATTTTTAGTGCTTAAAAATGTACTTTTGTTGCAATTAGATTGACGGGCAAATGCCGATAAATAAAAAGGGTGATCCTATATGTTGAGATGTTCTTTAAACTGAAGCAAAGGTACATCCAAATCCAATCCTGCAGCTAAGGAAGCTTCCGCCCCTAACATGCGCCTGGTAAAGTGGTGGCAACTGCAATAAACGCTGTTGTCAAGAGAGAAGATAGCACAGAGCATCTCACAGTAACGCACCTGTTTCTGATTGGCTCGTTCTGGAGCCCTGCATTGAAAAGGAGAAAAAAACAATCTTATTTTATCTATCTTATCAAGGAGGTGCAGGATCGCAATGGATTCACTGCTTCAAAAAGCATGCTACTATTCAGTTTCAGATTCTTGAGTACCCGCTGTTCAAACGACTTAACAAAATTTAATTTTAAAAGTGGCAACTATGGCGCCATCGGATATTTCCTCGCTTTTAAAAATGAAAACAAATTCATTAAACAAAATCATAATTAGCGCCATCTATGGTGCGTTTTTTAAACTTATGCATTTTTTCGAAAAAAAATATTGACAAGTGACACTAAATGTCTCAATGATATTAAAAGTTACGCACTTGAGATGGAAGGATAAAATCATAACTTGCACAGTGTCAAGACAAGACTAGTGTTGTGGTCAAAATTACCCCCTGCCTAGACTAATCTATGCAAATCGGATGCATTAGCACATTCCAGAGCCCTCCATTGGAAAGAAGTAAACCTATCTTATGCTAACTTTTAATATCACTGACAAGTGACGCCATCTTTTGGTCGATCAATGTCAGGGATTGGCAACGAAAGGGGTATTATCACTGCACTGACAGAAGAGATAAGGTTAATGCGGCAAAAGGCCTTCTGAATATGTGGTGGTTGCTGAAACAACAGGTGGGCCAGATAGGAGATGCCTGTCCCTGTAATGTGAGAGATGATTAATGTGTGAGCAACAGGGTATTTGTACCACCTTAGCATCTTAATCAGGAGGATCCATGACAAAGGATATGCTTCACATTCAGTTCAGTTCAGATCACCTTTTTACAAATAGATGGCACCCAAAATCGCAATGTTTTATTTTCAGATGTAAGAAATCACCCTAGCACAGGGGTCGGCAACATGCGGCTGTTTTGATGTCAAGATGCGGCTCTCCAAAAATCCATCTTAATCAAATACCATAATTTTCGAGCTTCTCGGTTCTATCATGTCTGTTGTACTTTCCACTTCGTCCAGGTTTCCTTCTGCCTCCTGTGTTTGTTCTACTCCTTCTGTTTGGTTTTCCTGTTCGTTTCTATGACTTGTCCAATCTTAATGGTCCGTATCTTCCTCTACTTCGGTTACTTCAGTGGTTGTTTGTCTTTGTTCACGCCTTTCCCTTCTGATTCCGTACCTTTTTGTTGTTTTTTCTTAAATTATTTTTACGCTGCAACATAATGTTAGTGGCTGTTTTAAATCTGGGAATTTTTGTAAATTTTAACTTTTGGCTCTTAATCCGTCTCAAAAGGTTGCCGACCCCTGCCCTAGCAGGATTACTTGAACTTGCTTTATAAAAAATTGTTTTACTAAAACATGAAAAATTTGCGAATGTTTCGGCACTCTTGCAAAGTTTTTTAAAAGCTTTGCCAATTTTGCATATTTTTCTAAAAAATAGAATTAAATGTCACATTTCTTAAAACTCGAGCAAAATACACATTGGGTGGAAAATACATTAAGTAGGCCTTAAATAATAGCTATAATTTTGTCAATATTATTGAAATCATATTAAAAATAATTTATACATGCACCTTAATAAATAAGAATATGAACTCATTGAAAGCCCGAATTCGGGACGTTATGACCAACGTTCCACAGGAAGTCCTGCAGAGCTGTGGATTCCATATCCGGTCGTTTGATAGCTGGTGGATGACCATGCATGCATGGTGCCTACATTAGCGGCGTACATTTTTATATTTAATAAGGTCTCCTTCCCCGAAACCCTACAGTAGCCTATATACATGTATCATTTCAAACTTACCATGTGTTGTCTTTTGCCATGCTTTTAAAAATCTGTCTCCGTTTTCTTGAAATAACTTGACAATTGGCGCTATTCGTGGTCTTAAAAACTCATTGCCGTATGTTTTCATATGGGGTGTCAGGTCCCGGGGTCCTGAAACATCGAACACAACGTAGGGTATAGGGTTATTTTTGGTAAACTATCATGCATTTCCCAAGCTCTTCATGAAATTTCAGCGACTCTCACTCTCACTACAGTATTAATCTAACAAGGTCATTTTATGACAGCTTATTTCCTGCCGAAAGAGTTAAAAAGGCGCGAAAAACGCTCCTATAGTACTACAATACGTAAGCTTATGACACGACCTTAATCCTCTCTATATTTAGATAAAACTGATATGTTTTTTAAATTTAATAATTTTGACAATTTTACATTTAAAAACATCTAGGTTTTTTAACTCATTTTTCCACTAATAAATATTATAACTGCATTTCAGCATAATACAGATGTGTTACTCGTTATTGTCACTTGTTTTTAATCAGGGCGTTGATATACTGTACCATATTTGATTTTTTTAAATGATTTCAAAATAACTCTCGTAACATTTATAACGTAAAATTATCAATTTATAAATTAAATTTCTTAAATTTTTTTATTTGGGGTAGAAAAAGGAAATTGGAAATGAGACAGAAAGCTGTTTCAATATTCATTTTTACAATTAATTAATAAAAGCCCTTAAAACTTAAGTGGACTTCTATATAAAAAACAGCGAGTTTCATCGAATTTTTAATAAATTCCAGTCTACTTTTAATATTATTTTGACTTAAATATTAATTATCTTTTACTCGTGGCAGCCAGGAACAAGGACATTGCCTTCATGGTATTCGAGCACATCTTCGTACCGTACAAAGAACTGATTTTCTTCTATTTCAATAATATCTGTGCATGTTTGATATGTTTAAATAAATATGATATGCTTCGGGATCTAAGAAATGTGTGTGAAGCTAAAGATAAAAGAATGTATTTGAATTTAAAAACTTTTACGAGGAACAACGTAACGACATGTAAAAGCCCTTTCATTGGTTACGTGAACTTCCGGCAGTTGTATCTTGGCGTTGAAGAGTAGAATTGTAAGTTACGAGAATTCAAAAGTGTAGTTTCTGGAAAAGTGTAGTTTCTTAAAATGTTGAAGGTTTTGCAAATTAATACTCGAAGAAGTTTGAGAATTTTAAAAATTAGTTCTTCAAATCTGCTAAAATTTTTGAAAATGTTTTTTTTTTCAGAAACGTTAGAAAATTTTACAAATCTGTACTCAAAAGAAGTTTAAAATTTGGCAGTTCGTACTGGAAAAAGTTAAAAATCATGCTTATTTGTATTACAAAAAATTTAAAAATTTGCATTTGAAATTAAAAAAAAAATTGAATACTTTTAATTTTCGTAACTTTTCCAAAATAATTCCTTTTTCGGTGAATTTTTCAAGTTTTGGGTTACCGTGACATTGTATCGTTCAATTAAAACAAAATGTGAATAAAGACTAATTTTTATCAAAACTTTTGCGTTTCATAAAAACAGTTTATTATTTTTTTTTAAAGATTACAGCAAAAATGTTTAAAAACATTTATTTTGGGGTTACCGTGACATTGTATCGTTCAATTAAAACAAAATGCGAGTAAAGACTTTAAATTTTATCAAAACTTTTGCGTTTCATATTAACAGTTTATTAATTTTTTCAAAAGATTACAGCAAAAATGTTTAAAAACATTAATTTTTTTTAATTTTTCAATAACTTTTACAAACGGTTTTAGTTATTTTTTAAAAAAAAAACTAACTTTGAATATACTGTAATAATTTAAAACTACGAAACTTGTATCATAAATTGTAAGTTAATCATACCACATTTGAATATTTAAACAAACTTTTGAGTTTTTTTTTAAGTAATTCTAATTATTTGAATTTTCGAATTTCTGGATAATTAAGTTTCCCAAACTTCCCCATAACTGCAGTAGACTTGCCCATTTTAACTTACTGATAGCTATTTTGAGTGACGATTAACCCCTAACTTAATTTCATTGCATGTGCAACCTATTCATACATTCGCCTCATTTTGTCAACAGTGGTCACTGGTCAGTTCAAACAAAATTTAAAACTGATCATATTATTAAATTTATTTACTAAAGCTTACTTAATAATTCGTTATTTAAGTACAAAATTCTAAGTACAATAAGTTCAATCTAAATTTAGCTGACCTTTTCTGACCTGAATTAACACAAAAAAGGTCTACAAGCCTTTAAGTATGGCTGACTATAATTAACTGAACGATTTTTTTCGTTGCAAAAGCATTTATATAGACATACTAAGATTTTGAATACCTGTATGTTAGCATGATTGAAAAAATGTAACATGTTAAAAATATCAAGTTTACTAAAAAATGTTTTCTTTTAATTTTAGGTGGCCAGTGGTTGTGCCGTCCTAGTCAGCTATCAGGTACAATCGAAACAAGACCACCTGTTTACCACCAACATTAAGTAGTAAAGCCTCAAATTCAATAAGTAAGTAATGTCACAATTTACAGTTATATTGACAACTTTTAAACATGATTCAAATATATAATCAAGTTTAATTTTACTTCTGAAATTACCTGTATTAACGCCTTAAATTCGATAAGTAATGTCTTAAGTTTCATTGACATCATTTTTAAAAATGATTCAACTATAATCTAAATTAATTATATTTCTGAAATTACCTGTAGTAACGCCTCAAATTCGATGCGTAAGTAATGTCACAATTTTAACGACTCAAAATTCGATAAGTAAGTATTGTCACAATTTTAAGGTACACTCTTAAGTTATATTGACAACATTTTTAAAAATGATTCAAATATAATCAAAATTATTGTCATTTCTTTAAATAAAGTAACAATAATTTAATTTTTAAAAATATGATAAGCAGGTAATTATAAAATTATTTCAATTGCTTAAGAAATTAAAAGAATTTAAGAAACACTAGGGCTGTTCCGTCCATAAAGTACATAGGCTACTTTGAGCATTTCACCATAAGATAAACGGGGGAAATATAGGTCAACCATGATCCATGGCCCATTAGTTGGTATTTCGATGATGATCTCCAAAAATGGAATCGGGTATGGAATAATCTGGTGTCCAGTTTCCATTGACCAATAGCTATTTTTAGTGACTCATGGAGTCAAACACATAAAAATTTACCCCTCCCCTCCTAACGAAATTTTGTC
>JAQGBX010004758.1:0-14770 GCA_034698745.1 Megaphyllum sjaelandicum | reverse complement strand
TTCAATTCAACTCAGTACCCTACTATCAGTAAATAAATACCATGTGGTAGGGGGGTGTAATCCATCAACCCAAATAAAAATAATAAGTAATCTTATATTATAGATTACAAAATGGGTTCTAAACTTAAGAGTAAATTAAAACATGTATGCATATTTTCATAAAATATTTGCAAAGCACTGCAAATGAGTTTAATTTTACCACGGTGTTATACGAGGGGTGTTCATTATGTTTCCACAATGATTTAAAAAAAAACCGGCTTTAAGGATTTTAATTATATTTGGTAGAGAAATACACGAAACGTCATTAAAAAAACTTCGATTTTGGGAGATGCATTTTTTCCTTCGTTCTGGCAGCGAGTGTGTGCCTCGCTCAAAAAATGTTTAAGTCAAAGCATTTCTTGCAGACACTGACCGTCCACTTCTCCCACCGTCTTTCACACTTGTCTGTCCATTTCTTAACTTTTCAATCCACTCATAGACCGAACGTTTGGTCCTGACATGACTTCAAAAAGGTAAACAAACGAACAACAGATCGCTGCTGAGCCACTATCTCCTCAGCACTCTGCTTAGCAGGGTCCATCTTTGATTTAAAATTTTAAGCACGTGCAATTTTTGAAACATGTATATAACCTTGTATGTTCAGGAATGATGGAAGAATGTTTCCAACAAATTTCATTTAAATCCATGCAGCAGGTTTTTTTTAAAAAAAAATAATGACTGCGGAAAATTAATGAACACTCCGAGTACCACAAACATGAATAGCTGCATCTTTATGAGCCCCATCTTCCTGGCAATAACTTACAGCTCCTGAAGAAGATTTCGCCGAAATTAAAAGTTGTTTGGATTAGTGTAAACACGAGAGATTTCGATATGCAAAACATGGTCCGATTGTGAGCAATTTGTTTCATTGTTTCATTTCTGTTTACTTTTAGATTGCCGTCCTTGCGACGAAGCTGACCTCTTGCAACTCTATTGCATCAGTGATTTCGGTAAGAGAACCAGATTTATTGATTTAAACTTCGCGATTTAAAGTCCGAATGGATGAAATCCAGAAAATGTTATCAGTCTTTGTTTATGGATGATAACGGCTTTATTGCCAGCGCTTTGCTTTTGTGATTCTTTTGTTCATTGTTCCCATTAACAGACGTCGACAAACAATTCTGTTCTTGAGCAAATACTTTTATCATTAGATCAAACTCCACGCGAGGGTGTTAACCCTATGTTTTTGGCCCGAGCTCGAAGTTGGTTCGATGAGAATTGCTACGTTTTTGGGAGGAAATGTTGCGTTTTTCAAATTTTTATCAGATTTTTGTTCGGTGTCCTCCAGAGTTGCTTTACCGTTGGTGCCAGACAGACGTATCACATTTTGGCAAATATTGATGCATGTTTGATTGCCGCGCATGGGTGCGAAAACTGCCATCTGCCACTGCCAAATAATGACCGTTTTGCGTGACCATGCAACGGACCTTCCAAAGGGGGGACTAAAATAATGAACGAAATAACGGTTTATGAGCTGGAGCAGATGGTGGTGTATTTTAATACATGTAGTTCATCTGCGGGGGAATTTGAATCCGATGAATCCGAGCGGACAAATCAGCACCTATAGATTAGATTTTTGGCCGTTATTCCGGACAAACCATGTGTCAATGTGCCATGCACGCGCATTTATTTACCCCCCGTCCCCCTTTTATGTCCCCACTCATTTCCCTATGCATTGTGGACACCATATGCATTATTTCAACAGTTTTCATCCTACCCCTGTATAACGTTTTGAAAATCTATTCTTTGTACAAAAAAAAATTGGCGATTTTCTGGACAACGACATTACTATACCCCGAAGGGCTTCAAGTCGCCATCAGAGGGCCTTCAGCTCTAGTTGACCATCGCATGGGTGCTCTATTCAACACTCCGTTGCTCGCGCTATTATCTGAGAGATACACGAACATTTTTTTTTAAATAGCTCGACGTTTCAGTATGTTCTTACCTATAGGGGCACTCAAACAGAAGTTTTGCGCATAATTTGCAGTCGTGAAGTCACGTGGGCAAAAGAAATGCATTGGTTTAAAAAAAAAGACACCGGAGCAAAGCGACGCTATTCTACAAATTTTTTAACGTAAGCTACATCTGGGACTTCATTGTAAATGATGACGTCATTCATTAATATGTTGATGATGACGTCATCAGCGCAACTTTTCAAATGGCGCCATTATCACAATTTATATACTGTAAATGACGTCTTCAGAATTTCAATTTATGAATCTGTTCATGAAAAATGTCTTTTTTTTTTGACAGTTTTTCCAAAATTTAATTGGGCGTTTTTTCGGACATTTAAATTGGGAATTTAATCAGAAATTTTTTCGGACATAAATAATTGGGAATTTTTCGAAAGTTTAATCGGACATTTAGGGCACTTAATCGGGACATTTTTTTTCTCGTACATTAATTCTCGAACAAAATTACGATTAATCGAAATTTTGTTCGGACATGTTAGGGCATTCACAACTTCAAAACTACCCCCTTTAGTCGGGGAAAAGGCGTAATTCTACGTCAACTTGGCAATAGCCTTGAGTGAATTTTCTCTAAGGAAATTCTGGAAAAAATGCTACAATGTGTTGAGATAAAAACCTGATATTTTAAGTATAATAACAACTTGTCTCGCTTTCAGAACTGCACGAGCATGTAACCTTCGACGAGAATGAAATTTTATTGAAAAAGGGGGAAAATTGAGGTTTCTAGGTGAATATTATTTACGCTTTCAAAAGCGCTGAAAGTGAGCTATTAGCAATTTTATTTACGCTCTTCAGTTAGAATACGGATTTTGAATGGTCAAAGCATGGCTAAGTGATGTTTTGGGGTTAAACGCCAATGATGTTCTCTGGAAAATCGAGTTCTGAATACTCGGATGTGCGGCTTGCTGGGCTTGATTAACACCGGTGGGTGGTTGATGGCACGTTCAAAAAAGACAAAATAAAAACTCTCCAGGATTCTGCGAACAATGGACAAAACGTGCGCCGTGTTAAATGCTGGGGATCTGAGCCAATAATGGAAATCCAAGCAGAAAACAAGAGCCAGATATGAGAACGGGTCGTGATTGCATTTCAAAGTCTGAATTAGCCACCCGGGGAGCCACGTGAAAGGAATTTCGAAGAGCGTACCATTTCATCCATTTTGAATTTACAATTAATGCCACGGGATGGCCGGCCAGGGACATAAAATTGGAAAAACGTTCAAGTTTTAATTATAAGCCCCGCGCGATGGGTGGACGACGATCGACGATAAACGGCCGGTCAAAAAACCCTACTATATAACAGGGTTCCCCCCCACACCTGGAAAACTTGGAAAAGTCAGGGGGAAATGTCTGGAAATGTCAGAGGTGAATGACTTATTTTTGAAAGTCGGGGAAATGCAACGTATTTATTGATATTGTCACAGTCCAAGATACGGGGTTAGATGAAGGCCCAATTGCAAACTTTAAAAAATTTTCCCAATGCAAATTTGCAAAATTTTCAACAGTTTCCGAGGAAAATTGGCCAAGAACAAATTTACTGAGGACAAGCTTGCAAATTTTTTCTACTAACTAGCAACATTTTCCATGTTTTCCGAAGGCAAATTTGCAACATTTTTTAGTTTTACGAAAACTAACATTTAAAATGTTCCAACTTTTCGTAATACTAGGCCTAATTGTCAAGATTTCGAACTGTTATCGAGTTTCGCAAAATTTTAAACTATTTTCGAAAAGTATAGATTTGTAAAATGTTCAACATTTCTAAAGGAGAAATTTGTAGTATTCTTCACGTTTCCGAGTAAAAATTTGCAAAATTTTTCACGTTTTCCAATTGCAAATTTGCACAATTTTCGACGCTTTCCAAAGACAAACGTTCAGCGTTTACAAACTTTTCGTTATACAAATTGGCACGATTTCCAACTGTTCTCGAGTACAAATTTGTAAATATTTAAACATTTTCTCAAGGAGAAATTTGCGTTATTCGTCACGTCCCGAGTGCTTGCAAATTATCAACTTTAATTGCGTAATGGCTTCTGGGCAAGCATGAGAATTTGCAGTAATTATCATTACGACGAATTATTATGTCCACAAAATATCTGGAAATGGTCGAAGGACGAATAAAATTGTTTAATTTTCGTTTCGGAGACACGCAGATTAATTTTTGCATCAAGATTACACACAATCAACTCGGTTGTTGTTGTTGTTTATAATAGATGTATTGCAGAAGGATTGTCCGGATTTGAAATAAACTTTAAAAATATATATCTTAAAGTGACACAACTAAAAAAAATGCCAATTTCTGGATTAAGATGTTATTAAGTCGACTGAGCGAAATGTATTCAGTAAAAGCGCACATCTTCATGAGCTACTGTATACATGTATCTCAAGCGAACATGTACACGTTTATTAATACTGTCATTACCTTCTGAAAGTGACATTAAGAATGATCCTGTAGGGTGAAAAAAATGTGTAATTCTGAATTGTTGGCGCTTCTGAAGCGGGGGTGCGATATGTTGCGATTCAAGTGTCTCAAAACGATGGTACTCCGAAAATTGCCAGAACCAGAAATTGCCACGGGACAGTCCCAACTTTCCAAATTGACCGATCGTTTAGGCCAATGCCACCCAGAAACTGAACAGCGGGTTACCACTTTTGCGGTTAATCTCCTGGACAGCTTCGATCATCGTCTTTCGTCATGTTTACGATCAAATAAACGCAATAAGTGATACGTGACACATGCTGGTACTAGAACCGATCAGGTTCAACAATCAAGTAATTCGGCAATGAATCAGTCGATGAACTAATTTCGTTAAAGCCGTCGTCCAGTTCGTAAATCCTAACTTGTTATCGGAGCAGATTTTTTTACACATTTTTAAACTTTCTCTTTACAGTGGCCAGAGGACGGATGCTTCGCCTCAGTGATAACCAACCTCTGGAGCGGACGGAGTTGAAAGTTGGAGCCTCGAAGGTCTACAAACAGAACTCTGCTGTGTTCGTAAAGCACAAGCCCCGCCGTCATCACAACCGCCATGGTGACAATGGCCTTACTGACGTAGCCACTGTCTCCTCCGATCAACGACCAAAGGCATCTTGGCTGGGCGTTGTCCACTTTCCTCTCAGATGCAGCGTGAAATTCGGTTCCGGAGAATTTCTGTTCCTGGGCAGGTTCCTCTTGGGGTCACCCGTAGTCACGTGCGCCCCCCGCTGGGAGACTTGGCTGCGAGTGAGGACCAAAGCCGCTAGTCGAGGCACTCTGCCCTGCACCGTACCTTGAGCTGACATACATGTCTCTGGCTACAGCGCCGAATTTCAATGATCTCAAGCACATTCCAGGGTATTTATTAGTCGTGCAACGGAAATGCCAGGTTGGGACAGTTCCCAAAATGTGCAACTTGCCTTGCTGCTTGGTGAAGATGAAGGATGTCAGTTGTGATGCGCTCAGAAGATGTCTTGGGCAGACTTCAACGTCGTCGCTTCAGCGGTTTGCCCATTGATGAACTTGATGCCGAATGGTTTCCATGCTTCTTGGGATTGAGGATGTGGAAAAATAAGATGTGCTTTATTGCAAATAGCATTATTGTACAGTTCTCCAATGATTCATGAAGAATGCCCATGTACATGTATCACGTATCACCGGAAGATTTGAACATGCAAAATTAAGAAATTGAGCTAAATTTCCCTTTAGTACAATTAAGAACTATAGTTTTAATGAAACTTGTTGGCGTCCAGGTGGGAAGACTCGCATAAAGACATAAAGACTCGCATATAGACATCTCCCCCCTCCTTACATTCTTAAATTTGTAAAAATTTCGCAGTTTTTTTAGAATTTGGAAATTTTTGAAAATAAATTCGCTTTTTTTAAAAAAAAAATAGCAAGTTAAATACCAGCAAACCAATGCTCTTCCGTGAATCTAAGTGAAGTTACCTTGTTCGGTAATTCATTTTCTAATTTTTTTTCCAAAAAGGGGCTTGTTGGGGGGGGGGAGGGGTAACAACATTGTTTTTAGAATGGTGACTGACTAGAAGTGCTAAATATGGACATTCCTAATACATCCCAAGCAAGCACAAACCAGATGCATTCTTTCCTCTCTACTCTTTGTACATAGTTATTAGTTTCTTTGAAATATGGCCACCCAGCAACGCCCTTTAGGCACCTTCCTCGCACCCCTTATTATTATGGCGACGCTATAGCCGCACCACTGTCTAGTCACGATGCAACACCACTACTTGGAATTGTTGTCATAATGTATAATATTCGCCAGAAATTGAAAAATGTGATAAACGTTTAATGAATATGTGGGCACGTGGGATGGTGACGTCACCATGACTTCATTCTACGCTTTTCCAACAGGGTCGATGAGGCTTAAACTTTATAAACTACGGTGCATATTGCAAGCTTTATTGTTTCAACATTTTTGCAACTTTGAGATTGGTCTAAATTTATTATTTATTCGATGATTTGTGAAAATACAAGCAAACGACAAAGCTGCATGATAAAGAGTGGTTAAGAAGTGCAACTCTTTGACGATATTCAATGTGAAACAAAGTGCCTTGAACACAACATGTGTTTACGTTTTATTGCCCAAAATGTACTAGTACATGACATCAACATCATCCTGCTTTAATGTAAAAGCGATTTAGTTGGTGAATAAAAATGGATTTTTCTTTTATTTTCGTTTTGTTGATTTCAGGGAGGCCTTTAAAGTACAGTTTTTGCACACATTTTCATAAAGTAACAGTTTACCTATTTTTGATTACTAAAATGATCCCAACAACCTAAAGTGAACTGGACACGTTTATTAATAATGCCATCAACTATAATGACATTACCCCTAAAAATGTTGCACCATTCGCCTTCATTACATTTCGACCATACAAGACCATTTGAAATGACCGTTTTTGCTTAAAAACCCGTATTTGTGTACAAAATGGTCGACTTGGCAATCATTCTGCGCATGCGCGCGAACGTTGTGGCGCAAATTGGAAATACGAGCCAGGAATGCGTGGCGCGCGAAATTTAAACAAAATGGGGGAAAACCATTTACATGATTAATAATGCGCGCAACCTGCATGATCAATGCTAATGACAGGATTAATGATGCACACATCCTGTTTCAAATCCCACGCCAAAATCCCGATTTTCATCACTACCGGCATGCATCATTCCACATTATTTGATTATTTCATCTTACGCGATCATTCTTAATGTCACTCTCGGAAAACTCATGACAGTATTAATGAACGTACACAGTTCGCTTGGTGGCCCGACGTCTTGACGACATTCACAGCATAGTACACGAAAGTCCACAGTATTAAAACATTCTTCGTTAGTTTGTCGTCTGCTAAGAGACGAATGAACGGTCAAGGGTCAACCGAACGCCCCCTCTGAATGGAGGCGGGTCAAAGGTCACTTAATACTGGCGTCGCCGCGTCGAGTACCTGTGGCAACGAGAACAACTTTGGTTACGAGGTGTTTTCACGCAGTTTTTCACAAAAAGAAGAAGAGACTTAAACCGGAGTTAGTACAGTATCTCGTATCGGCCGGCCATTTTGGCATTTCTCATGGTGTATAATCACAGTAGGCCTATACGAAAAGGTGTACTGTAATAGTGTACATTCTCATCCCGAAGTGAATGCCCAATTTTCCTTGGCCGGCCACCCTGGGCGAAATGATTACGATATTCTTGGTCGGCCATCATGCTGAGTACCATCCATCACGCTGTCGTCCTTTCCATGGCGGACCATGAAGACAGGTACGAAAGGTAAATTAATTAGCAGTCCATTGTATGGCAAAAATTTTCTTCATTATTCAGCAATATGCTACGGGGCCGGAAGAAAAAAAAAACTACACTAATAATAAGAATAATGCGTGGCTAGATTGCTATTTCATCGGGCTGCGTGTAGGGCTACTCACGTTTCGTCGTACTTAATGGCCGCGTGCTTAATTAACTCGTTAATGAAAAAGTGTAATTAACCTGAAAACCGTTTTTTTTAGATTTAGTATTTATGTATTTATAATTGCCCAACACCTAGCAAAAAGCAATTTCGAGAAATTATAGGGGTACTCGGACAGCTTTGCGAATCGCACTTCTACAGTATAGTTAAATCACGTGTGAAAAAGCAATGCGTTCATGGTTTAAAACCAACGAAAAAGTGCGATTCACAAAGCTGTCCAAGTACCCCTATTATTTCTCAAGTTGTAAAGTGACACATGCTAAATTGCCATGCTAATTATCTTAAAAAAATCACTAATAGGAACCAATGAATGCAGTATTTTTGCAAACGAGACTTAACCACTGCAGAAGTGCAATTCGCAAAACTCTTAAGTACTCTTAGTAATTTTGTTCAAATTATACAGTTGTATAAATTCATAGGCACGTTTGTTAGTTGCATTCTATAAATTAATATACATAAAAGTATGTCAACACTGGAGGAAACATAGAGGAACTTTTTTGTTGCCAATTGCTGCCACTTGTTCTTCTAGAAACATAAACTTACTGTGTAAACTTAATGGAACATTCTGTCTACACCAAGTTATTTTAGGAACATTTTACTACAATTGCCTCTGCTAATTCTCGAATACCAGAATATTATGTGCACTGCAAAAAAGCCACTCTTGTTCGCTCGTTTCTAGACAGTACACAAGCAACTGAGTGGAACAAGTACTTGTGATGTTAAATGCTATTTATGGAGCTTCAGAAACATACAGTATAGGAACAAGCAAGATAAAAACAAAGTTCCTCCATGTTCCCTTCCTTGTAGATGCACATTTCATACTAACATGCAACGTGGAACACTAAAACCGATATATGAACACTGCATATCAATTCGGGTCACGTGATGATGGTTGCAGAAAACCTGCACAATGAAGGCCGTCACATACGCCCCAAATAATATTCGAAACTTCTTTCCAGATATATTTTTGCTTGATATTTCCCTGTGTGCAGGGAAAAATTTCCCTCGCAATCGCAAAAAAATTTGCAGATATATTTCCAGAATAGAAAACGGCCCTGTTCTGAGCAACTTAATTATTTCTGGAAAGAAACTGACACCGTATAGGTTATACAGACACGCACACAACATTTTTTTTCTGTTGGATATAGCCAATCATAAAAGACCTACGTCATAGGATGGAATAAAAGCACTGCTGTCAAGTTAGTTAACCCTTATTTCCCTTTGAAACAGTGCTGTCTTAAAAGTATCGCTCCGTATGTGCAGCACAGGAAATTGTTTCAGGTGAAATAACTTTCCGGCAACTTCTCGGCAATTTATTTCCAGATATAAATTTCATCGTGTGTGACGGCCTTATGAAACACAAGTCATGGTCATATTTGCGAGCTAATCCCAAACCACAAAGCCAGAACACGTTTTCTTATTGTTTAACCTCGACCGTAATCAGAGTTTTTGAAATTCTTGTCATAACGTCAAGCTTATTTATCCAACCTACACTGTTGACCCCCTAAGCAACCCTGGGGCCCAAACTTTTTATTTTAATGTCCCATAATTGAACCGCTTGCTCGCGATTTAACTTCATTAATTTTTTTTCCGAACAAGATCCCCCCCTCTTCGATTTTTTTTCGTTATATACACCACATTTTGATCAATTTTTTTTTATCGGCGGCGTACCTTTTAGTGGACGGGGGTAATGGAACGTCCCGGGACAGTTAGCCAGTCTATACAGTTCAATTGTTGTCAGTTTAGACGTCCTTCATTTTTTCGTATAAAAGCAGGAATTTCGTGCGAAGAATAAAATGTGGGAGCAAAAAGCTACACCGAGGGCCGGAGGAGGTGGGCCGGAGAAAAGAGGGGATAATCGATTTGGTTCCCCTGCTTTTGGAAATCTTCCACCTGTAGCTCTATGGGTGTTAGGGGGGCACTCGTGTCGCTTTAACTCCGCTTATTTTCAATGTCTTTTGAGCTCCAACGTCGATGCCCGAGCACGTTGCCAAATGTTGAACTTTGAAGAAGTTTTGGGAAAGTCGGCTGCTTTTCTGGCTTTATAAAGGACGCGAATGGGCGAGGGCTGATCTGGGTTCCTGGCAAATCCATAAAGAAAACACTTAAACTAGAAGTGTACTGCTGTGTACTGCACACAAGAATTTCTAGAGACCTGACCTCAGTCATAAAAGGGGAGCCTGAAAACGAGTGCATTAAATTTTAGAGAAAAAAATAGATCCGACTATGGACGACTGCTGAAAAATTCTGGCCATTCGTCCCGATTTCGGCTGTTGCATGATTACACCTAGAACACCCAACATGGGTTCGTTTGTTTAAAAAAAAAATTCTGGCTAATATTGGTTTGCATTGTTAAATTCATGTACTGTATATTGAATTTTGTTTCACAAGGATTTTTTTTTAAAGTTTCACTGTAAGTCATTTTTAGCTTGTTGGGACATCAAAACACATCTTTTAAAACACAAAAATATTATGTTATGGGTGCAAATATTTGTTTTTTGTTCCTATGTACGTAAATGTGTTTCTGTAGATAGTGCTCCAAGTCAATTTTCATAGTTTTGGTGAATGATCCTTTTTCATGGAATGTTTCCTGATGTGCACCAGAATGTGTTCCTTCACAATACGTTTTAATAAAAGAATATATATATATATTTACATATAGATTTAAAATTTTCAACGGATTTTTTTATGCAATACAGTAATTCTTGGAACACGTACTGTGTTCCAAAATACTGAACATTCAGTTGTTCCAACAGCTTAATTTTCACTTAAGTGTTTTGAAACATGACATTGCGAGGCAACAACAGTTGGAAAAGTGCAACAAATATGGAAAATAACATCCATTCTTTCCTCCCTACTGAGCTCTCGGCTACCACACGTGTCGCGCTTCGGGTAACGCCACCATCGCGAACGCGGTGGTCTCTGGCATGGTGACCGCCAATCCCTCACGATTCCGAATATGCAGGAAACTTATTCACAGTGAACATTCCAAAAGAAATGTGGAAATTATCTGTCAGAAATGCAAAAACTTGAGATCTAGAACTGCGAATCATTAAGTTCACAATACTGTGGGTTTCTGGTGACCCATCTTGGTGTTTCATGTGTCATTTTGACGTTTGATAAACAAAAGAAATGTTTCAAAGATATAATAAACATTTTTAAATGTATTTCACGGTATTCTAAATATGATAATGCAAAATTGTTCATGTTTACGCAAATTTCCAAATGTTAGCATACAATATGTTACAAAATCTATTCTGTTCAGACCCATGTTGGTTATCAAGGCTTAACAAATTTCTTGGGTTAAACGAGGTTTTCAATTTCTCAGTTCATACATGTATATATTGAATATTTTTAAACGGACAACTACACGTTGTAACGATTAACTATAGGTCGCGAGAACAATACTTCTGTCCAGAGATGGCGCTGCGCGGCCTGTAACCTAGAGAGCCTATGTAACCACAGTGATGTAACCGAGCAACTTGAGCGCGCGATCGCAGCGCCATCTCTGGGGAGAAAAATCAGAAACGAGGCAAATTTGAGTTTATCGTAGTGTATCACAACCGATTAATTTCCTTCGATCCGTTTACGATTAACGGAACAATTTTCAAACAGAAATGGGGAACTACGCGTAAGAAGGCAAGACAAGCTCCATGTCCTCGTGTCTGCAACTGTCGTCTTCAACCATCATTGGACATAAGAACGCTGTTGGACGGCTTGGAGTACGTCCTGGACCTCCATAGGCTAAAAAACGAGTTTGGTATTAAACCATTTCACACATCGGACAGATGCTGCCCTTTTGTGCAACGGAGAAGAGTTGACAATAAATGAAGGCTGTCTGGGGCCCACCGCATCTGCAAATACTCGGCGTGACCCAAAAAGGAATATTCTTTCACTTTCCGGTTCTCCATTATATGCTATTAATGCAGCGACCAAACCAAGAAACTGCCCGTTTTTTCCCCCTCAATGCGTAGCTGATTGCACAAAAAAACAAATCTTTTTGTCCTGGCGTGTTTGGGCGGGTTCGCCACCCGAAGTAGCCAGTGGGTCCACGTGTGATCACCTCCAGGACCCGTTTAGGACACGGGGTCCACTCGGGGGCACCTGTCCCTCTAGCCTGTCGCGCGCTCATTGCATCTTTTGATCAACTCAATGGGATTAGCTTCTAATAATAATAATGTTATATTACCGGGTTCCGTTCCCCCCTGGGTTCGATCATTTTTTTTATTCAGTTTTATTCATGCGCCCTCCCTCGTGCCACTGCCTCCATCAGCCAGTAGTTAGGTTCGGGGATAATAACAATAATAAGGCACATTCCAGAGGTTCGGCCATCCAGCATGTATAAGATTTCGTGTTTGGAGAGGAACATATGGACTGTTGTGAAGGGCCGGGGCGCGAGGAGGCGCTGAAGTATATTTATTGTAATAACCAGGGGTGATATTACCTCCTGTTTGCGCGGTGAACCGAACCCCGTGCAAAATGTATTTTGGGCGAAATTGGGCTTGCTTATTGCGGTGACCCTCAGCCCCGCCCCGATCTTAATTATGAACTAACTCTCTTCCAGGAGATGCTGGGAATTTTGGGGAGCAACCGCCGCAGATAGCTCCGCCATCTTGTGGCCTGTTTCGGAAACGTAGCGAGTGGAGATGCTCTCGCAATTTCACGTAATGTGACACACTGTGTGCATTGGCTGAAATGCAGGATATGTAATCAGCAGACAATCTTCAAATTTCGATCGTCAGGGAACTTAAAAATGTCTGGAAAAATCTGGGAAGAATATGGCTTATTTTGAAGAAAAATTGCTTCCATTGTGACAACGTTTATTTTAAAGTCAGGGAAATCAACGTATTAATGCTTCTACTTAGCTAGCTCAGTCCATTTGCAAACTTTTTAAAATTTTCCCAGTACCAATTTGCAAAAGTTTCAGCAGTTTCTGAGGACTAATTTGCAAAATTTTCAACGTTTCCGAAGACAAACTTGCAAATTTTTCAATCTTTTCTGTAGACATTCTACGTTTCCAAAAACAAACTTGTAAAATTCTCCACGGTTTTCGAGTACAGATTCTCAAAATTTCCGACGGTTTCTTAGGAAAAATTTGCAAAAATTTTCAGCGTTTCCGAAGACAAACTTGGAAAATTCTTTTATTTTTCGAGCGAGATTTTCGTATGTTAATTTTTAAAATGTTTCAAAATTGTCATTATGCAAAATATTGAATAACATTGGCATACAGTATGTCAATTTTGGCATTGCCATTGGACAGGGAAATTTTGTTTAAAAACCTGGAGAAGATAGGAAAGTTGATTATGAAATTTCTGGGGGAAAACATTTTTGCGGATCCACATAAAATACATTTGTTTCTGATATTTTGTAAAGTATACGTATTATAAGTAGGCCTACATGTAACGAACCCCCGATTTATTTAAAAAAAAATATGAAACCAAATGTTATATCATGCAAAAATAACGAAAATTGGCAACTTTAGAATTTAATATAAGCAATTGATTACCAACTCAATTCCGCTACCGAGCTGACGGCATATTTTTACGAATTTTCCCGCTACTCAATTAGTGCGTAGTACATAGCTGTACATGCCATTTATTATTAATGCCTCGTCAGACAATTGTCCCCTTATCTTTATGAATTTCTCATTGTATTCATGCATTTTAAAGAACAAAGAACTCGCTAATTTCTGCCTGCTGCCAGCTATACAGTTCCTTTATCTAAGTTTATTGTTTTACAAACGATTTGAATGAGGAAAGTGGTTGGTACTCAGCAGGGCCACCATTTTGCGAAAGACGTTTGATGGAAACGCATTTATTATAAAGTGCCACGGGTCATAGAAAACCACGTTGACACATCACAAGTCGCCGCTTATGAATTTCATAATCAAAAATGTTTAATTAACGAAACAAAGTCATGATGGGGAACGTTCTCGATTTTCCAGTTTAATTAAACACGGTGGGTTTTTAATTAAACATTTGCGCTGGAGCTTGTTCGAGCAGTTTGCCCCATTTTTTACGCTAATTTCTGCGGAGGTTTTATGAAAATTGCATTTACGAACACTATACCTATAGTTCAACATTCGTCACGAAGAAAAAGCAAATAACGGCATGTTTAATGAACAAAGTTTCAACATTAATTTTGTACTTGATAAACTAACTTTACAAGATATGGAAATGAAGCTATGAAATTTATGGAAACACAATGCTGTGATTTTTTTTATCACCTAAAAGATAATTCGAACATTAGTAATATTCAAAAAATGTGCAAAACTAAAAAAATCGCAAAATTGTCGACGAATTCACTAAATTCTCGAAAATTTGAAACAATATAGTCATCAGTTTGTCTTTCATTTAGGTGCCATTCAAAAAGGAAGTCCCTCATGTACGGTGTAGGGGAGGAGGGGGATAAGTTAAGTCACGGACACAATGTGGACAGGGGGAGAAAGGGGTATGACCAATTCGGACGTCCACTTAAAAAAAACACATGCCGAATAAAATCTGTTCCCTAAGTAAAAGGGAAATTGAGCGCAAAATCGCATTGGTTATCTATATATATAAAATAGAAAACGACGCCATTTTGTTTTTGACGCTATAGCCAACCCTGACTGGCCGTACGGCATGGTACGGTAGGCAACTCCGTGCGTACGATTGGCCGTTCGTGACACCCCCCCCCCAGGAGCGCGAACTCCGTGGGAGTAAACAAGGTTATAAATCTTCTCTAACTTGCCCTTACCCATAAAACTGTCAAACAGGTTTCCCGTCCCCTCTCCTGGATTCGTCCAGGTCATATGGCGCCATCTTTTGGCGA
>JAQGBX010004757.1:0-14771 GCA_034698745.1 Megaphyllum sjaelandicum | reverse complement strand
GGAATTTTGGATTTTAGTCAGGAGAAAGTCAGGGAAAAGTCAGGGAAATTGAAAACGAAAGTTTTGTGGCCACCCTGGAACATCTTTAGAAAAATTCCTCGGATTGAAAAAAAAAAACCCGATGAATTATTCTACGTTTGGGTTTGTTCTTTGGATTTGTAAACGGAAGTTACTAAACATTATTTCCAAAATTTAAACCCGGAACGTAGTTTTATAGTATTTGAATCAGGAATTGAGAAAAGTTTTAAAATGGGGAGATTTCAAAATTTGAATATTTAGATTTCAGTCATACAGGGAGGGTGGCCACAGGTCAGGGAAGTCAGGGAAAAGTCAAGGAAAATAAGTGGTCAGGGAAGTCATGCAAATGTCAGGGAAATTTGTGAGTGGTCAGGAAAAGTTTCTCAAATACATGTAAAAGCAAAATGCTATCCATGCGCTCAGTCTGCTAGCAGCTCCATCCTCGATGCTCTTCAGCTAGACTTGTAACAAAATCTAGTGTTTTGCCAAGCTTTTCATTGCATTTGTTATTTTATTTTTCATTATGACAACAAAATTGATATGCATTAATGAGTAAGTTTTGGTCAGGGAATTTTGGATTTTAGTCGGGGAAAAGTCAGGGAAATTGAAAAGGAAATTTTTGTGGACACCCTCTAGAACTCAATGGAAAACGGGAACCTGAAATTGTGCTGAATCGAATGTCTTAAAACGAATGATGATGCCTACTAAATTTCGAAATGAAATGAGAGATCATCAAGTTTGAGAATTGAAATCCGAATGGGGAAAAAAGAAATGGAACGTAACATAAATTCGAAAGTGGCATTTTTATATCATAACTGATAATTTTGTCAGTAAAGGAATGAAGTACCTTGTTTCTCGTTTGTTGTTGCTAAGATTCAAAACGTGCTAGTTTGCCGAACTGAACGCCAGGAAGTTGGTGTTCGTGGCTCACCTTCTGTTTAAACACATTTTTTTTACTTTCGTCGATTTATTTTATGCGTTAAGCTGAAACTCGAAGATAATCCCGTCGTATTTTTGCTAGAAATGTTTTTTGAAAGCGACGCGGGCGTCGCACACAGTTCCGATTTCCAGAATGGCAACTTCCGGTTGCCCCTTGTCACCAGACTTCACTGTCGACACTGAGTGTTTGCCCCCCTTCGAGGGGTGTCCTTATCTTCGACAGGAATCGCGGCGTCTTCACGTGACAGGCTCGTCATCGTTTTCATTTCCGGCGCTCATCCTGCACTTCCTGTCCCTACCTTTTCTTTCTTTTATGAAATATTCATGAGCGAACGCGACACTCACCTAAGGGCACCTCGCAAACCTTTTTTTACTCATTTATTGGGAAGATTGGACCGAAAAAGGGACGAGATGATGAATAAAAGGGGCTTCTTATGTCGTGTTTATGCAAATGTTTTGTTCGTCTTCTTCTCGTTCCTTTTCTTATTTGATTCCATTTTGTAAAATGTAGCACTCCTCGTGTTTCTCTTTAAGAGTTGGTTTTTTTTTCTCGGGTTTTTCGTTCATCTGTTCGTTTTTCTGTCGATATCTGTGAAAAACCCTTTCTTTTCTCCTGTTTTCGTTTTTTTTAAGCGTTTCGTCGCATAATTTACCCCCGTTTCAAAAACTGATTTTCTATCTAAATGAGTTTCGTCGGGAAGAAGGAAAACCTTTAGCTTGCTGTCGGACCAGAAATAAGAAGAAAACTCGAAGAACGCAAATTCCCTTTCGGTCTTGCTTTCCCCCCTCCCCCTCTTTTCCCCCAATACTAAATAATGTGTCGCCAAGAAAACTTCATGTTCGTAAAGTTGATAATGCCTCCTGGTTTAGCAAATGGTTCATCGGCACCTTCCAGCACACATCGGTTTTCAACCAAGAAACTCCGTACTTCAACCAAGATATCTCGTCCTTTAACCAAGAAATGTCGTCTATCAACCAACAAACCTCGTTCTTCAAACAAGAATCCTCGTAATTCTTCTAAGAAATCTGGTCCATCAACCAAGAACCCTCGTACTTCAAACAAGAAATGTCGTCTATAAACCAACAAACCTTATTCTTCAACCAACAAACCTCGTCCATCAACCAAAAAATCTCCTCCATCAACCAACAAACCTCGTTCTTCAAACAAGAATCGTAGTAATTCTACCAAGAAATCTCGTCCATTAACCAAAAAACCTTCTTCAACCAAGAACCCTCGTAGTTTAAGCAAGAAATTTCGTCCATCAACCGACAAACCTAGTTCTTCAACCAAAAAATCTCGTAAATCAACCAAGAAATCTCATTCTTCGATCAAGAAACCTCATTCTTCAACCTGCAAGAAATGTCATGCTTTAACCAAGAACCCTTTGATTCCAAGCAAGAAACTGTTTCCTCAAAACAGCAAATCTTTTTATTTAACCAAGACATTTATTTCCGGCCATGAAATCACATCTTTATACAAATACATTTTTCAACTCAGTAGCAGATGATGGTGTCTCGTTTTTCGAAAGTTCTTTCATCTCAACAAGTATAACGTCTTTTTTTCTCCAAAAACTCGTTGTCCTGCCAAGAAACCTTGATTCTCCTACCAACTAACCTCAATCCTTAACCGAGACTCTTCGTCCGTCACCCAAAAACTGCTTATTACTACCAATAAAGCAATATTCCTGCCATGCCCTTGAATTCAGAGATGGATTACCCAAGAACTCGTCAACCATCGAAGAACCTTCATTGACCTTACAAGAGGCGATATTGCCGAACCACCCGAGTGATTCATTTGATTAACGAAACAAGAAGCCTCGACAGCTTCCAAAGCAAAGGAAGCCTTCTTACCGAACCGGAGAATTGGATGCATCGCCGAACGGAAGTATGAAAGAGTTTTTCTCTTCGGCGAGAGAGAAGCACAGACGTTAGCAGGAGCGCCGTCATGATTTATTCATCGGCTTCTCGTGTGTGTGTGTACGCAGTTATTTATGCGCCGATTTATTAATGGCTTGACCCCCGTGTTTATCGAGTGCAATGCAATATGGCGCGAGTCTTGAGGGGCGTAAAAAAAACAGGCTGTTTCTAAATAATGGATGAGCTTCGGTGGCAGAAAATCCTCGACGGATGATGTATGGACGCGGATCAAGAGGCGCTTCCGGATCCGTTAATAATGCAGCGAATTCGGCGACGAGGTCGGTAACATCCCAGCGCACGCCATGCTTACCCAATTTCATCGATGGGCCCCCACTTAATTGCCCCCGCCAATTGCTTCGATCCTCGGCAGTTTTGCATCACGCGAGTTTTGACATCCGATCATTTTCCGTATCGATTTTTGGGTCATTTTTAATTAACCGGGGAAGCGAGGATGGCCCGTTGAAACTTTTGCGCGGTCGTCGACCCCCTTTTTTGACAGAAGTTCCGTCCCGGGATTGACCCGCGCGACGCCGCCTCGCAGACCTCCACTCTCAGATTCGCAAGAACTGATCGGCCATCGAATCGGAGCATTGCCGGAGGGAAATCCCGCGTTTTAAAGAAGGAAAAAATGCATTGCCCGTGGCGTCATCTCGCGGCCGCATCGGGCAGTTGGCATTGGAACGGCGACGTTCGATCGTGGCGCCATCCTGCGACCAAATAAGACAACGTGAAACACTTTTTAACTAGAACACTCAAATGAGCCAAAGACGATAGACAACTAGCAATTGTTGCAGGATGGCCACAGGTCGGGGAAGTAAGGGAAAAGTCAGGGGGGAAAAGTGGTCATGGAAGTCATTTGTGAGTGGTCAGGGAAATTTTCCCAAATCAAAATGCTATCCATGCGCTCAGTCTGCTAGCAGCTCCATCCCCAATCCTCTTCAGCTAGACCCGTAACACTATCTAGTGTTTTGCCAAGCTTCTCATTGCAAGTTGTCTTAGAGGTTAGCATCCTCGTCTTGCATTCGGTAGACCCGGGTTCGATTCCCAGGTCGGCTGTCCTCGATTGTGGTTTTTCATGGTTTCCCATAATTCCTCCAGGCAAATGCTGAGATAGTTCCTATATTAAATCGGCTATTACCGTCTTCCTATCCTAATTCCATCCTAATCCCAAATACGGGAAAATTAATTAAATTAAGAAGTTAGGGTCAATCAAATTGTATAATGATCCCCCCTTCCACATGGTACTATTTACTGACTGCAAGGTAAAGAATTGAAATTGAAATTGTTATTTAATTTTTATTACAAAAAAAAAATTGATATGCATTAACGAGTAAGTTTTGATCAGGGAATTTTGGATTTAGGTCAGGGAAATTGAAAATTTTGTGGCTACTCTGTGTTGTTATCATCATTCTTTTGAGCCATTTTTACTTTACCCACTACTATATAGTAATTCATTCAAATTCGTTTCGTATTTCCAAAATTCTAGTCGAATTTCCTAGCCAGAGTCGTTGGTCGAAGCGCCGCCGCATTGGAAAATTCGAACATTTCGATTCGAATTCCATTGAAAGAAGAAGAAGAAAAAAAAAAGATGGCGGATTTTGTTGTCAGTCGCATCGTTCGATGCTTTGAAAAGCTCCAAAAGGAAGAAAAAACGTCTCGTTTCGCGCGTCGAAGTCGACGTAAGTTCGTCGAGTGTTCGGGAAGTATGTCGCGCTAATAAGTTCGCTTAAAAAAACAATGATTTTGAATGGTTTTCTGGTTAATTAATTGGCAGTATTCAGATAAGGAGGAAGTGGCTCGCTCACGGAAGCCCGTTGTTCCATTTTTAATGTAGTCGGCACGGGCTCTTCTAATCGTTTTATTGGATCGGAAAAAAGCCACGCGGCGCATGATGGAAATGCATTAAAGTTGTCTTTTGAAATGAGCTATCGGGACGAAAATCGCGCGCTGTTTTCCGACGAGAAAAGGATGCGGAAAGATGCGTCTTCGGCAGGCCCGACTGCCACTCGAATGCGTTTTTCTTTCAACGTGTCACCTCCGCTGATTACGATCCATTTGTTGCTGTCAGGAATGGATTTCTTTTCGAAAAATACACGTGTCACTTAAAAAAATGGGATTTTTTTGCCAGTTGTCACGACGTTCGTATGTATTGAGAAAGCCTTTGCATTCTCAAATTTACAAATACACCAATATGGGAGGTGCAACCAAATGCCAAACTGTTGCAGTTTGAAGCAAATATCATAAGTTTAAAATGTGGATTTTGTGACGAGTTCGCAATCTGTTTTTGTACGCTGGTATAACGATGATCAATTCAATTCTTTACCCTGCAGTCGGTACATCGTACCATTTGGCAGGGGGGATCATTTTACAAATAAAGTAAGCAGTCTAGTCATAATGGAACCCAACATCACATTGTAGGGATATATTTCTAGTATTTGGGACTTTAACAAGGAGGATGGGATGGGTAGAAAGACTGCCATGGCCGATTTAGTATACTGTATATATACTGTAGGAACTATCTCAGCATTCGCCTAAATTGTGGGAAACCATGAAAAACCACAATCTAGGATAGCCAACCCGAGAATCGAACCTGGGTCTACCGAATTCAAGACGAAAATGCTAACTTCTAATTAAGCCACCTTGTTCGGATTACGTTGCTATATATACAATGGCCACCTGGCTAATGAGCGTGAAGTGATCGAAAAATGAAAGCTTATGGTAAATTGTTTATCAAACTGATAAGTACATGGAATTAAGTGCAAACAGGTTGTTGTAAATTGGCAATATTTGAAACAAATATCGTCAGTTTATTTTTGGATTTTTGTAATCAGTTCATAATAATTTTTATCGTCGGGGTGCACTGTCGGAAACGAGGTTGTGAAACGTTTGCTCATTGGCAGTATCTGCTGTCCTGTGACTTAAAGGAGTCGTTTCATTGTCAACTTGGCAACTTTTTCTTCGTCATATACTGTATTATCAGAAAATTGTTAAATACGTTAACTTTCATTGAAAGGGTCTATGGCCTCTTTCAGCGGTTGGAATTCTGCCCGATGAATGAAACAGAAGAGGAACATTTACCTTTAATTTAATAACATGCTGTTATGCTCGAGTTTGACATTGAATTGAACAAAACTTTGCTTTTGTTTAATCCTTTATAAAACGTAAGAAGAAAGGGTAATGCTTCTTGCGTGTGTGGGACGGTGGTCCAAATACACGTACTCATTTTTAATGAAATCTGATCGGAAAAAGGGATGCAGTTGAGCTAGTATTCCAAGAGATGGATGCTCGCTGTTTAATTAAACATTCGGAGGCAGCTATATGCGCGGTATGTTTGTTTTGTTTATTAAATCCTCGCAAATCCCGGGTAAAACGTGAAACCCCTCCTTCTTAATGCCTAAAAGACGGTGATTTAGCGGGAGGATTTGCGTTGTTACAGTGGAAGCTTAGGGCTACGGTAACCACGGTGACGCAAGTCTAGTTTTGAATTACGAATGCTATTCTTACGGCATATGAATAACATGTCCCAATCTTGTTTGAAAATGCCTGGTTACATGCACGACTTTCTGATTAGTGCAATCCTTTCATTAAGGATATGCAATTATGCACATGCGTGTATCGCCCTGGAAATCGGCTTGTAAGTGCCAAATCAGGCTTCTTCCTGTTTATCTTACTTCTCAGAAGTTGCTGAAAAATTAAGTGGCACTATAGGGGTTAAAACACGTAGAAAGTAATGTTGATATCACTAAAGTGATACTATAAGCCGATGCCGGCAGAGACCTACAGTATCTTTGGGCCTCTCGAATATAAGCCTCATGGCAACAGCTGCTGTATAGATTCCATTTATACGAGCCGGACGACTCTAAAGGTGGGAACACACCGAGATAACTTTTAACTGAAACTTGGTTTCCGAAACCGAAATGCATGGTTTAGATCTGGGCGTTAACCGTGTTTCCGAATTTGGAGTTTCCAGTTTCGGAAACAAACATTAACCGTTAAAATAGGGCGAAAATCCAATTAGAAAATTGATGAGCGTCGATATTTAGCGGCATGGTGCCGTTCCGGCGTTTGAATATCAATCGCTAAGTTAATTGTTGAAAAGTTTTCTTTCCCTAAGATATGCAATCCCACATTGCACAAGAGTGTGGCAGCAAGCCATCGATGTTAAATCGTGAACTGACGCAGATCTTGAGAAAGTGCCGCGAACTTTCCTCAGGACCTGTCATGCACTTATGCAATGCATGTTTGCCTAGTTGCAAGATTTATGACATACATGTATTTATAAAAAGCATTAAAAGCAAAGATGAACCCTTTTTTGCTAGAAAAGCTAATATTTAACTCTTTTAACTCTTTAAGTAACTCTTTAAGTATCCTTGGAAGTTCAAATTTTAAAAATCACTAGTTTTTTTAGCTGAGATACGTCCCGTTGAGTTGCATGGACGTAATTTCATGCTTTGATATTTTTCTATCTTTTAAGTGTTTTTTTGTTATATTTTTTTTACTAACGAAGGCAGAAGCTCTTTTCACTACTGTGATCCAAAATTTGAAACTGATAACTTCTATTTATTTAACAGAATACAGAACAGGTATTGTGGAATTGTAAGGTTTACATTTATCGTTAATGCAGTTTAGTTTTTCAAAAAGGTAAATATTTTCTATAATTTTTTATACATGTAGATAAAGATGTTACCTGGAATCGGTAATTTCTAATGCAGTCAATTTTAAACGAATTTAATACTTTTAAATAGCGCCAGCTGTTGTTAAATGCTTCAAAACGTAAAAATGGTATTTAACATTAACACTTGGGAAATTCCAGAATGTGAAATACAGATTTCCTATAGTTATCGCACTTCGTTATCTATAGAAAAACAATCTGCATGAAATTATATTCGAGCAATTCAAATAAGCCGTCAATTTAAGAGATTAATGTTTACTTTGTCTAGCCAAAGTTTTATTGGGATTACTGATTATTTTTTTATCGTTTCCAACATTTCATTTCCATGTACGCCAAAGGAGCGTATCTAACATTGGTATTTCAGAATTTAATTTCATTTTTTTTTCTTATTACAGTATATCGGCACTCTGGATGTCCCTCGACCCAGCAGCAGGGTGGAAATCGTAGCGGCCATGAGGCGAATCAGAGTAAGTTCTCCAATTCTAACCATGGCAAATTCAGAGCATTGTTGAATGGAAGATCCAAAGAACACAACGCGCAGCCAGCTAGAAGAGTGCTCCAAGTTTTAACATCGCTCGTTGTGAATTTGGTTTCGAACCCTCGCTAATTTCCAAGGCCGAAAATATAATCAATTAATTGATGGCTGTTTACTCTGTTTGTGTGCGAAGAAGGCGCGTTTTATGGACGTTATAAGCGGATATTAATAGGCGTTTCGCTGGCTTATAATCCGCGAGGTTCGCGTTTTCGTCTTTGAAATCTTCCGAGTTCGAGCTAAAGAAAGGGAATATCCCATCTTCCTAATACGTCTATAGTGTTTTCATATCGCGAAGCTAGGCGTGTTGACGCAGTTTAAGATATCATATAATGCACAGAGGTTATGGTTATGCGGGGTCATTCGGAAAGATGTTATTATGACACTTTCATATATACGGAACTACAATATACGAACCACCGAGCAAATAGCAATTTGGGGGTGTCAATGAGTGGCTGAAAAGCTTGGAAGTTCAGCAAGCATATAAGTTTGTGAGGTATTAAAAGTCAACTGTTCTGCGCAAAGTGAAATTGGCTGTTATGCGCAAAAAAAAACGAGCTGTTTATTACATTGAGGAATTTGCAGTTTAGAATTATCAGTTTGTCAAAAAACGTGGTTGGTTTTTCACCTTGTTTACTTTTCGGTAACCGCATAGTTGTTCTTCGCAGTAAAATATTTGAGAAATAATTCTGAGGGCACTATATGCATTTACATATGCAGTAGGCGAGGACATGATTTTGATTTACTTTGTAATTCAAAGCACATGTTGCACGCATGCATGATTTGAAAAGCAGAAATGCAGCGAATTTGGAGATGGCATATAACCTCTATACATGCATGGAAACGAGATTGATGTAATGCGATACATAGATTTATTTCTTAAAAAAGAATACCGTATTTTTGATTTTGTGATGCGATTTTCAGTGAAGCGGACAGATTCGCATGAGACGAGAGGAACTGTTTTTTGTCATTCGCAATTTTTTTTTTCTTTTTCGTTTCCAGGTTTTTCCGCCCTACGTTGTTCACCCTATAATCATTTTTGTGGGAGATTGGAAAAATTGGACTGTTTGCGAAGAAAATTTAGAGAGAAATAATGCGAATGCGGGCCAATATTCAATGTTGCTATAGAGCGCCACCGCATCGTTAAAATATAATTGGACTCAATTTTTCAAAATTTTTCAAAAAAAATATATGAGATAGACTTTGCTATGATGCTCGGAGTTCGTAAGTTTCCATGATCTTGAAATGGCACGGAGAACTCCACAAATTGGACATTAATAAGATTATTAATAATATACGACGTATAATAAGAAAAGTCCTATTATAATTCAATTTTTTTGTTGACAAATCGTATTGTTATCGGAAAAATTGAATGAGTTTTTGGATAAATCGCATCGTTAATGTAAATATACAGTATATATTTAATAAAATTGATATCGTTATTGGAAAAATGTGGAGATTTCGAAGAAAAACCATCGTTTGGTTTTGAAAAATTGAGCCAGTTTTGTTAAAAATGATGCCAATTTAAAAAAAAAATGGTGGCAATTTAAAAGAAATAAGAGTGCAAAATTTAAGAAAGCATGCCAAATTTTAGGAAAATGCGGTAATTCTAATACAAAAAAAATGTATAAATATTAGGGAAAACTCGCCAATATTAAGAGACAAAAAATTCATTTTAAGGATAAAGTGCTACTTATTTTTTGGAATGATGAAGTATTTAAAAGCTCCATGAGCTCCATAAAACCCCGAAACATGCATCCATATCAGTTGTTGTTCAAATTCACTTATTTAAAATTTTCAAGCTCGGAATCGTGCATCTTCTTAAAGTTGTTCCGAAGCTCTCTACACGCACAACAGATATTTGCACATACAATAAAGGAAACCGGCAATATAAATCTTGGTAATTCCATTCTCCGCATGATGTAATTTGATGAAAATGACCACCATTCGTAGGCCTTCTTAGATCCTTTTTTTTAAGATACTTACTTTGTCGATGCGAAATAAGTCTCCGCGTGGTATGTCATTCCTTCCCCTGCAATTTCATACGACTTTCGTCTCGGTTTATTACATTTGCGTTTGCGGGGCCAAAATGTCGCTTTGATCCGTGCTTAGACCCGGCTGGAAGCATGCTTGGTACAATTGTATAATTTTATCGGAAAAGTTGAGGAATTTTGCGCAAATAAATTAGATGCTCGAGGAATGGGGGAAGAAATCCCCCACCCCATTGCATTTGAATGTTTTACAAGCATTTGTTTTTTTCGTCTTTCTTATTCGCTCGACGTTTCTGTGCCAAATTTTTGTATGTTTTCTTTTTTTCTGCTTTGATCGAGTTATCGACAATGCTGTCTTCTTAATCAAATTGTGATTTTGGTTCGCCAGCTGCGCCGCAGCTCGCGAATCGTTCCAAAAACTGGGGTTTTCGAGGCCAGGGGCGAAGGACCGATTCGCGAAATTTGGAAGATTTTTTGTTTAGTTTCACCCCCAAAGGCGTAGTTTTCCACAGATTTTCCCAGCTGAACATCAGCGTTTTTCAAGGCGATGCAGCGGTGGTGCCGTAAATCTACCATTTTTGGAAACTCGACTTGAGTTTTAATAGATATGAGTTCCAACATTCCAATAGAACATCTACTATATAGATTTTGTTAATCTAAAGCTCGAACGCCAATATTCCGCCGATGTTAAACGGCGTATGTTGACTTAATGGCAGCTCCACTCGATGACATCCACATAATCATGTGTGATTATGCGGATGTCAGCTATAGTGTAATACTAATATGCTATATAGTATCTTAGTATCTATATATATATACATACATGTATATAAAATACAAAACGACGCCATGTTTTCCCGACCTGGTAGGGTGGCTGGCTGGCTGGCTTCGATATCATTGGCCACTCATGGCCATCCCCCTCCCAAGAGCGTTAACTCCGTGGGGAAGTCCAAGGCCATAAATCTTTTTCATTTTCCCCGGGGCCATAATACTGCCAAGCCAGTCCCCCCCCTCCCATCCGGGATGTATCCAGATCATATAGCGCCATCTTTTGGAGACAAGGACAACTAAATCTAACTCCTGATCTCCAAACTCGGCGGGAAATGGCGACGCAGTTAAAATTCAATTCGCAATTGCATCCAAACGATAGGGATTGCTTAATTTTTGTCGTATCGCCATCGCTTATGGTAACTACAACCCGGGTACAGCCGCTAGTAATACATAATACACGTGCAGAGTGGCACACGAGTGCATATATTGACTTATTATGTAGCTTTCCGGTTGCAAAGTTTAAGGGCAAAGACCCAAAAAGCTGTCTTAAAAAACTTTACAGAAGTTAAACAACGCATTGTGAAAAAGTTTGCAGCTTTACTAAATAACAATGTTACACACTGAGTAGCACATAACTCACATTCGCTGACTTTCAGAAGAATAAAAAGTTAAGTTTTTCTTTAAAATGCACGTATGCCACTTCCATGGATAATTCATTTCTAGACACAAGTATGTTTGAAGATGACGTGATCACGGTGATTACATTGACTAGTGACATGTTTTCAACGCCATGGCGCTCAATGTCACCTCGTAGTCCTGCTTCATTACTACACGCAGAGTGGCACTTTGCTGCAATTGGCTTTTTACTGACGTTTTTGAAAAAAAAACCGGAGGCTAAATAATTTTAAAAAAAAAATTCAATAAACCACAATTTTATTGTATTTTAAAGCATGTGTACTCATGTTGAACGATTTCTGCATCTGCAATTTCTCGCTTCGCCCTTTGAGTCCCCAGCCTACCCTCGCTCAATGGCCATTTCGATGATTGGCCACTATCCGAAGTTTTTATTGAATTTTTCAAGTTGTTGTGAAACAAGTTTTAATTTGTCAAATTGTTACAGCAGTGAAATTGGCTGCATTCCTCAATCCTGTGTTATGGCTGGGTGCAGTGACGTCATCCGGACCACATTAACTTTCTACAATAACTCACGCATTCTATAGGAAGGGTAACTCCCGACGACCCTCGCGCGGGTCCAATTAGCTGCAGGTTTGTGGAGTCTTTGAAATACGTTCAATGGATTGAACAAACTCAACAAAGTGCGTAATTTTCTGACTGGCGAGTAATTTCGCTTGTTGCGATTGGGGAGGGGAGCGGCGCCGGGGAATTAAAGGCTTATCCCTTTAATCCTCTATGACCCCCACCCCATCCTAATGGAAAATCCATTTTGAAGTAAACATTTTCAATTGCTCCATTCCTCCGAGTCACAGTGCATTTCCATCGGCATTTCCAACTTTTTGTTCATTTCGATTCGGTAAGAAGAATGCTATACTCAGGGTGACTGAGCTTGGTCGAACAATTTCCCAAATTCTGCCAGCTGAACCTAACGAAATCGCGTTGCCTGACCAACTGTCGTCGTTCGGTTTCAGATGAGGAGGTCCAGTGCATTTGCGATGAATGTAAACATTTTGAAAATGTAGGCTTATTACATGCAGAATGCATTTTCAAAATATAGTTTGTAATGCCTGCAACGATTAGAGGTTTGTATATTTGCATTTTCAAATGCATTTCTTTTTGCGTCTGAAGAAAACATAAACCATCTAAGCAACCCATCGTTTGACTGTCATATTAAAGTTATTTTGACCATGCTGGTTAGGTCAGCTTATCCGAATGGGTTTGCCAAAAAATCGGAAATGCTTTGAAATGCTCGAGATTTTGTTTGCATTTTGAGACGATAAGGACACCTGCTGGTGGTTTTGATGCTCGGAATGATCGTTCTCGAGTCGTGTTTTGCATGTCTCAGCAACGAAATGCGTGTTTTTTTTCTTTTAGCCTTACGAATGAAAATCGTTTCGGATGAGAAAATTACACAAACACGTGGCGTATTTCGTTGCGGCCGAAAGAAAAAAATATTATTCGCGGAAAGGAAATCGCACCTGATCCGCGTCTTTCTGGGTCTAATATTCGAGGAACGTGCCTCCGCAATGCGAAAAAACGAAAACTAATACGTTTGAAACGGATCAGCATATGTATTTTAGCCGCATGCGTCTTTTTTTCTTCCCGAATTGCGCCTTTTCCCCCGCGATTTTTGGCAAGCGCGGCTGCCCGGCCACGTGGTGCGCGTGACGATGGCGTTTTCCGTTGCCAAAGTTACGTAATGCAGTAATGCATTTCGCAGTCATCGTGCATTGGAAAATGCATTTCAATTCCCCAATACAGATTTACTTTTAACTGTACATGTATTTCTTTTCAATTTATGACGCATTCGGATGGCCAATCTGGTGTACACCAGTGTAGCGTTTCTGCACTCGTTCTATTCGAATCCGACTGATGCATACTCAGTGGCGGTCGATGCACCCCTTCTCCGCGTATTCGAATCACTGCACTGGGTGTACACTGTTACACCGTCGAGAGAGCCGGTGTAGCGGTGCATTCAAAATGGCGGAATTATTACGTGATAAGGTACGTTGCACCAGCAAAAAAATTACACTACACCAGATTGACCATCCGAATGCGCCATTAGTATAGATAACTTGCATTTTGATGTCACGCAGCACGAGGCGGCCAATTGTGAACCATATAATTACACTTAATTTACAGATTACTATTAATTACAAAGATGACAAATGAATTAAATTTTCACATACTCACATTGACGATCTAACGTTAATCAATTTGATGCCGACCAGGGACTCCTAAGATGGCGGCATTTTTTAAGGTTCTCGTCTTCTGATTGGTCGGTAGTTTCATAGTAGGATCATAGCTCGAGTGAAAAGGTTGTAATACCGAGCAACTATCAAGAAAAAGTAGCCTTCGAGTGGCTTTATTTCTATGATGCCCCATAGCTTTTTTCAACCAATCAGGATGCAGAAGGGAGATAGTCTCACTAGAAATGTAAATTCTATGTAAAAATTGCACTATGGCGCTTCTATTAGAGGGGAAGGGAATTGCCTAAGTATTTTGCAGTTTTAATCCTTTTTTTTACAACTAAGAAATTTCACACGATTAATAATCGATCCTAATGATCTATTTACAAAACCTACATGTATACGTCTAGTCTAGACGCCCTTTTAATATCTAAGGACGTGGAATAAGCGTATCATATGCATGAAAACTGATTAATGATTGGATCAGTGAAATTGCTCTTTGGTTGCACGCTTTAACTTTGGACTCCTACAGCGTTTTCCTATGGGCGCACTTGTAGCACAATTTGCAGTTATTACTTAACGATTCACGTGTTCTCCAGTTAAGACCTTTGACCTGAAATAGGAGCTCCGCGTGGAAATGTACGCAGTTGATGACCGTTCCCGGGATTGGCCACATGTACTATAGGTTTACGTATACGTATTTGTTGACAAGTTTAGATCCAACGTTATGTAATCATTATAATACCCAAATATGGTGCGCTGCAGCAAACATGCATGCACTGTATTTGGAAATTAAGCTTTCAGAGTTTTCTGTTGTTCAGTTGTTTGGTTCTGGTTTCTTTGCGAATACTTTCCACAAATATGCTGCCCAACATTTATGATAACACAGAAAAAGTTTTTCTTCTTCTCATAAATTGAGCGTGGAATGCATCAAAGATGGCGCTGGTATTTCACAACAGAACAGAGTTGAATTCGTGTGACCTATTGCACATACAATACAATATTTTATTCACGAAGGTCACAGTGAAGTGACGTATGAATACACAAGTTATCCCTGTTAGAGGATA